>JABFPJ010003965.1:0-14857 GCA_022817425.1 Gryon sp. ZL-2020
ACAAAGTCCAAAAAAAAAAAAAAAAATAAAAAAAATAAATATCGAAAGGGAATATCAAATGGCCGTCTAACAGGTAGCCAAAGTGATATCGCGCTTGGGATCCGAATAAAGGCTCAAACTAAGGGGGTGGAGCGGATTCGCGAAGCCGGGTCCCGGGGCGACGTGTGACACAATGGACAGGATGTGTACAAATAAGGGTATTTGTCTCGCGCTGATTCGAGTTGTGAATGACACATTTGCGACGCTAAACGACGCTGAGTCCCATAAAACGTGTGTCCCAAAGGCGGCTATTCACAGGGGCTGATTTTGTGACAATGTATTGTCGCAGAGGCTTTCTCACACCTGGAGATACGAGTTTTCCAATCGACCGACAAGCTACTCCTAAGTCGCCATTCTTGCAGCGACTATTTGGACGGCTAATAACGCGCCATCAATTCAATGACGGAAGACGAATCGTGGGGAAAATTGATCAATTCCTCGAGTCTTCCACTTGAATGACCAGATTAGGATTAATGGAGGCTTCCTAACGGCAGCCACCATTGGTCCAAATTATACATTTTACGACTATTTACGAATCTCTCGGCAATCGGCTTTCACGCTTTCGTACC
This sequence comes from Gryon sp. ZL-2020, assembly GCA_022817425.1. NCBI lineage: Eukaryota > Metazoa > Arthropoda > Insecta > Hymenoptera > Scelionidae > Gryon > Gryon sp. ZL-2020. Next base: position 609 of record JABFPJ010003965.1, read on the forward strand.
TTGCGGATGGCTTTTGTTTGGCGTGTGTTGCAATTTTGATTTATGTTAATATCGCTTATTCTTTTTTTTTTTTTTGGGATGTTTGGATGTGTGTGTATGTGTGATGGACAAAAGCATCTAATCGTTCACGAAATAGCGCTCAAACTTGGGACAAAGTTTGCCCAGTTGGCGTGCAAACATTTGCCTGATTTTGAACGGCAAACGGCTCGAATAATGCAATATGTTACTGTCTTTGGATGTTTTCGTTGCACATCGATCGCGCTGAAATTACTCTCGGTTTCGTTTTGTTTTGGGTTTAGAATGATGATTACCTAAGTGATATATATAAAGTGTGTTTGGTAATACACACTAAAAAGAACTACGTTGGATCTAGTAGATTTTACTTGAATTAGGTAAAAGTACATTTGACAGTATTTATGGTTTGACAAAATCCATTATAATTCTTAATTCACTCATAATTCTTAATTAAATTAATTAATTTTATTATATCGAGTTAGTTCAACCCTCACCGACGAAAATATATATGTAAAATATTAAATATATAATATCAAATACATTTTGCCTCCTTATATATATAACAAATATAAATATACAAATATTACTATTAAAACAAAAAAAATATTGCGAATATTGTTAATATATTCTTAATAGATTCTTAATATATATTTAATATATTTTCAATATAGGAACATATTCTAAATATATTAAAAATATATTCACGTTATAATAGCAAGAAAGTAAATTTGGAGAATTTGTTAATATATCAAAAATATACTATGACTCTATTGAGAGTATATTAAAAATACATTATGATTATATTATGAATATATTAAGAATATATTAACAATATATTCGCAATATATTTTCCGGTTTGCTAGGGATATTTAAAATATATTTTTAATATATTTTTTATTTTTATTTTAATTATATATTAAATATACGTACATTAAATATATATTTCATATGTATTATATATTTTCAATATATATATGAAACATTCCTAAAATATATTTTGATATATATTTTTGAAATATATTTTCATCCGTGTGGAAAGTAAAAAAATATACTTTTACAATGAAACTATTTATTTTTTGTAGTGCTTTGTATACGTTCATGCTCTATATATGTATGTATACTTCATATACTTTGTGCATCACATGATGGCAATATATTTACAAAGTATATGCGGTGACATACACGTTACATTATAGATAAACGGCTCTTTGACTTATGTAATAACATGGCAATTGAGTGCAAATAAAATGCGAATTTGACTCAAAAAAGGCAGATTCTTATTAAAAAATGAAATAATTCGATTTATTGTAAAATTATAATTATACAATTTTTGTTATGTTCACAGAATATCGGTTTGAATATTAAAAGTGACTATTTATGATATATTTCAATTTTAGTTCTCACATGATTTCTACAGTAACATGCGGTCAATACGTATGCATTGACAAAGAAGATTGATATATGGTCAATATATTTTTCTTTCAGGTCATCGGGCAGCTTTTATTCGATCAATTTTTCTAAATGTTGAGCTTCTATGGATTCAAGGTATTTGCGAAATAAGCTATTTGTTCAGTCAATGAATTAAGGAGCAGAATTAATTTATTACTTATTACTTATATATTTTGTTATTTAAGTAATTATATGAACAAATTATAAATAATTATCGTATCAACAATGTAAAAACAATTTATGAAATGTCGTTTGAAAAATAATTGCAATTATTTAAATCTTAAAATAGATGTAACAAAAATATGAAAATGTTAGCAAAATTCAAATCAGTTGTACGGAAATAACGTTGACCCGTCGCGGCATTTGTATCTTCCACTGAAATGAAGTATATTAAAGTCGACAAATTCATTCAAAATTGTTTTTAAATCGAAACACTTTTGTATAATTTTTCGATTTTAATCAAGAATATCATCTTTCGAAATTAAATGTTAGGATAATATTTGTTTAAGTTTTAATGCTACTTAGATTGAAAAATGATTCTTTCTATTTTCCGCTCGAAAATAGGGTTATTGCAATACAAATATAGAATCACGTAGCAACTAATGCACTATCATTTTTTATTTGTCAGTATAGACTTTAGTGTATTATTGTTTCATCTATTTTCTTCTATTATACATTAATTATAATAATAACATAATATAATATATATATATATATATATTATATATATATAACATAATAATAATAATAATCAAAATTTAAAAAAATATCATAATTAATTTTGTATGCAAAATAAGAACAGATTAAAATATTAATATTTATTATGTATTCCTTCAACGGAATAAAACCAATAATGCAATTTTATCCGAAAAATAACGTAAAAGTAATCCTGAAGTTGTAATATTTTCCAGATTGAATTCGCTTGATATATTATTCGAAAGCAAAGCACGATATGGCTTTTACATTGTTTTTTGTCTCTACGTTTATTTACTGGTATTACGTTCAATACTTTTAAACTTGAAATGAAATTTCGAAGAACGTCCATTTTTTTGTTGTCTTTTATATAAAACTTATCCAGTCTTCTCATTTAAGGAAATAACATTAGAAAATAGGTGTATCAGTTTTTGTGGTTTCTGAATTTCAAAACAAATCATTCACATTTACGCAATCATCTAAAAAAAACCGGTCTATCATTTCAAGTGACGATTATGTCTCACATTTATGGCCTTTTATCGAATTCATATTTTCGAAAGATTTTTAACACGTCGTAAATCATCCGTCACATTCAAATTTATGATAACTATCTTTTAATTAATTAAAATGACAATATTTGATTAGAAAAAAACTTTTATTTACGTTCAATATTACTTTTTTTTATTTTTGCATATTTCAAGTGATTAAATCGGACAATTTTATTGTTAAATTCTTATCGATTCTGAGTGAAATTAATATCAAAATGTAAAATATAATTCACACAAAATGCCGGATAATTTGAATGCAATTATAATAAATAAACTTATTTGAATTTATTTATGTATTAGTATAATTGCAATTTGTATGAAACATCAGCGACACGTGAAATGTTGATAATAATGAAACAACCCATCCAATTAATTGTATTTTATTCGATAATTTGCCGACATAATAAAAGACGTAACTGTCCCATCGAGAAATACAACTTCCGTTCTGTGGGGCTGCATTGCGTACAGCTCTAATGATGCCAACTTTTATTTCTTGATTTAGTGAATCACGTCGCTGTCACAACTGTATTATGTGTCTCAACAAAATATTTGCTATCCTGCAATGTCTCCAACTGAAAAAAAAAAATTAATTGCCTTTTTATTACCCTAACAGCAGGTTACTATTAATTTTTCAAAAATGAAACCATCAACCTTCCTTCTTTTCAACAGGAAAACATCTGTTGAATAAAAAAAAAAAAAACCTGCAATCATAAATTCCGCTATTAGAACTCAACATTTCGGAAACTGTAAATTAAGCCTTTTTTCAACCTAAATTACACTTCATTTAACTTAACATGTAACTTAAAGAATAATTTAAGAAAACAAAAACGAAAAAAAACGTTAATTAATTGAGCAGCAATTTGGAACAAAGTTTAGCGAAGAGCGTCAAATATCTGGGAAAACAATTGCGAAAATGCTCTTAAGAGATATTTTCGATCGCGTAATTCCTCGTGCTTTTAAATCATTCGCTCGCAAGTTTTTCAAATTAGTTAATTGCTTTGGATTTGCTGGATCCACGTGAAATCTTGCAGTTGTAAAATTTGCACAATTGCTTCCCCCCCCCCCCCCCCGAACCCCTTTTGACGATGACAACCGAAGGTATTGATTATAAATTTAATTAATTTGCCGTTCGGCGGATTTAGTTTTGCAAAAGTAAAAGCGCGAGCGATGTAATGAACGATAATGAAATACAACACGTATGATTTACATTCGAATGTAATGCCGAATACCGTATTATACATTTTAAACGATCATTACGATTTACGTGCAAAGATGATGCGTACATCAATTAAACGCGCATTCATTTCAATCGATAATTATGCTGCTTAAATCTGGCTTCATTTATATTCCATTTGGGGCAGATCCCGATGCATTTCTATCGATTTTGTGTTTTGCTTTTTCATCGACAGGATGAATAAAATGAAAATAAAAAAAGGGAAGAAGAAGAGCAAAAAAAAAAAGCAAAAAATAGTGATGCGATTTCGCGGATAAAGTTGATGAACATATTCAAATGAAGCTGGTGAACGGGAAATGGACAAATTCTGACGATGTAATCAATTTAGGTGCAATGAAGTAAAGAAGTAGAAAGGAATAAAAAAGAAGAGTTGAGAGGAAGATGATAATTAAAAAAAATATGATTGAATGGCTGTGATGAAATTGGAATGACGTAATGAAGCTGAAAAGGTGAAACTAATAAAATGATTATAGTCAAATAAAGATGATGGATCGTACGAAATGTCAAAACGATCGAGTTTATAAACAATTGAGGATAGAAAAAATGGTGCTACAATTTGAAGTGAATCATCAAATAGTGATTGAATTGAATAAATAATATAATAATTATGGAAAGAAAAAAAGGATTCTTTTTGAATTGAAGAATATAAGAGGAAAAGAGAGGAGAAAGTTGTACAAGTAATATCATTGAAACTATATGAAAAAAATTACATTTGAAAATGATCAAGTTGAAATGAAGAAACGAGAATTTTAATTAAAAATAATACTTGCAAGTTCTTGTTACATAAAAGACAAAACAATTAATTGGGAAACATAAATTAAGAGGGCTTTTTTTGTTCATTGCAGTATACATTTAAACATAACATTTGGCGTTGTGGAGGAAGAAAATGAATTAAAATTATGGACAAGAATTATAATGAAGAGAGTCGGAGATAAGAAGTTTGGAACTTTCATTTTTACTTTTTCACTTGTAACTTTCGATTTTGGGTTGTTCAGGACATAGGTCAAATTCAAATTCATTTGACACAGATTCACATAAAGATATAACAAAACTGACATTTTACGAATGAAGTTGATTAAATGGAATGAAATAATATAACGTAACTCAAAATACGTGTTATACAATGCATGTACATTTAGATAACATTGATACCAAACGAGAACGTTTTTTGATAATGAAAAACACTCGGTGAAATAGTTGGAAATGTTGTTGTTTCAACTTATTACTCAAATATGCTGAGAGAAGGATAAAATAGAAACAAAAAGACGAAAAACATGTTTTCATTTTTTTTTTCTTTTTAAAACAACACTCTAATTAACTGATTATATATCATTTCTTATATTATGTGGTCCATATATGGTTAATATGTGATCTATATATACTCAATCCATGGTCAATATATTGAAAATATATTGATTATAAGTATTTGCATATTTTCCATATATGGCGTCATATACTGCCAGTGAATTAGCATTTTACAAAAATAATTCATATATAGACAATACATAGTCTATATATTGTTTATATATAGTCTAAATATGGTGAATGTATGGTGAATATATGGTCCATGTATGGTCCATATATAGTCCATATATTGTCAATATATAGTCCATATATGGTCCATAGGTAGTCTATATATGGTCCATATGTATAGTCTATATATTGTCCATATATACCCCATATATAGTCCATATATTTTCCATATATGATCTATATATCGTCAATATATAATCCATACATGGGCCATATATAGTCCATAAATGTCCATATATAGTCCATGTATAGTCCATATATGGTTCATATATAGTTCATATATATTCCATGTATGGTCAATATACAGTCCATATATGATCAATATATTGTCAATATATGCTTAACATATTTTTTGAATAATATATTGTTAATTTAATTTTTATATATGAACCATAAATGGTCTGTGTATAGTTCATATATAATCCATAGCTTATTATGTATCATATCTGACATTACATCACAGAATACAATTAGCATAGTTAAATTGATTGCATTGCAAATAGCGAAATAGTAAAATTGAAAGAAGAATAATAAAATTATTATAAGTAATAATAAAGTGGGATTGTTGAAACTTTCTATATCATTTGTGTTTCGAATAATTTGATGGAAAATCCAAATGAGCCAATTTTGCATGGATACGTATTGAAATTGTTTTTAGTCGAGGCCGAGAATACGTCACGAGTAAATACCATTGCCCCATATAAATGCAACGCAATGCCGCGCGTCCCACTGAACGTAAATCCCGTATTGATTGAGATACAAATTGAGTCTTACAATGAAAAGTCGTGGAGAGAAACGCAGGGGAGCGAGACAGAGAGAACAAGAGAAACAGACGGAGTGAGAGCGAGAGAGAGGGAAAGAGTGGAAAAAAAGGAGGATAAAAAGTTAGTGTACGTTGGTTTCGTGCCGCGTGTACCGAGGCCCCAAGATTGATGCGGGGCAGCCGTTCTGAGCACGCCTTTTGCGTGTAGTTACTGACGTCATTGTTTGAGGAGTTAATAGATATTTCATTCTAATATCCACTCGGCCCGATGAATATGTAATTAAACCGTATGTGAAACAATTATTTCACGCGCCAGACACGATAGGGCCGAGCCGTGCGCCCGGGGCCCGGCGCACACGGTGCCGCGTTTTTCGCTGTGTATTAAGCCCAAGACCGAACGATGATTATTGAATATGTTAAGCATCGAATCAACGCTCGCAATTGATTGCGTTCAAATTGACACCAACTAATATATCATAATCATGAGACAAGGATGACAGACGAACAAAAGGGATAATTGAAAAGCAAATTCGACGAAACTGTCAGGCTGAAACAAGTGTTTTAAAATAAGCATTGCTAAAATCATCGTACTTCGATCGTTCAATTCAGTTTCTAGAGGCCTTTTTTTATGAAATATTTATTTCTCATGACGTACTTATGACATCACGATGATATTCTTATGACATCCTTTGACATCCGTATGACATCCTTATAACATCCCTTTGACATCCTTATGACACACTTACGACATCCTTATGGCATCCCTATGACATCCCTATGACAATCTTATGATATCCTTATGACATCTCTATGACACCCCAATTTCAGAAAAAAAAATTTTTTTTTCTGAAAAACTAAGAGAGATACAGAAAAGAAAATAGAGTTATATCTTATGATATACTAACATCCTCATAACATACGTTTGACATCCCATTGACATCCCCATGACATCGTTACGACATCTTTATGACATCCATATTACATTCTTTTAACATCCCTTTAACATCCCCACGACATTCTTACGACATCTTTATGACATCCCTATGATATCTCTATAACATCTCTTTGACACCCCTGTAACATCCCTATGACATCCCTATGACATCCGTATGAAATCCATATGACATCCATATGACAACCTTATGACATCCTTACAACATCCCTATAACATCCCAATTTTAGAAAAAAAATCTAAAAAGATAACAGATTTGAAAAAAATAGTGTTACATCTTCTAACTTCCTCATAACATACGTATGACATCCATTTAACGTCCTTATGATATCCCTATAACATCCTGCTTTTAGAATAAGCTCATATATCAATATATATTCCATGACACTCAGCGTTTTTGAAACTACGTATCGCCAAAATTTGAGCTAATTTGATCCATTTTTTGATACAAAAAATTTGCTTCTAAAAATTAGTTTTTTTTAAATTATGTATTAGTAGCAGAATTCAGCAGAAAAATACTTTTTCTACGTAATTCGTTTATAAAATTTAATGAAATCAGATTCTTACATAAAATCTGAACACAATACATAAACTAAAGTAAAATATACAGCATGAATATGCCATTGAATATCCCACATTTTGCAAATTATAATTGACTTTTTATATTTTATTTTTCTTACATTATCGAATATTCATTACACTTAATATTTATAATATTCTTTTTTTTTTATACAAAGTACAAGAACCAGCTCGTAGTTCATTAATATATCAGAACGTTTTCTTAAGTCACTGCATTATAAAATTCATGATTATCTCACTAATTTAACGTGTATACTCCCATCGAATTTCTGCTTGGATTTCATTTACATGATCTTTTGTCTTTAATGATATTAATATACAATGTCTTACAATAGTTGAGAGAAGCCTCAACAGCTTATTATCCGCAACAAAAGTGTAAGGTGTGGTTCGTTTGAAATTTCGAGCCTTTTTATATTTCGCGACACCTTTTTAAATGAAAATAAGACCAACCCACGAGAACAAAGATGTTTTCTATTGTTTTGAATAATTGTCTCGACTGAAGGCAGAACAAAAAAGAAACACCCTTTTTACGAATTACAATGTTTTAATCTTTTCTTTTTTTATTATTGTTGTTGTTCAGTTGCTTTTGTAAATAAATAAGCCGCTTTTCCGTAAAATATTTTGTAGTTGTATTTCGCTGCCATGAAAGAACCTTGGCTTTCCATTAACTCGCGTATCTGATAATTTTGACCTGTTGTTGAAATTTCAACTTTCCATCGCGCGGTATCAGGAAACACGTCAATCTGTCAAAGTGTTAACAGATCATTGGTCGAGATAAAACAACTCAACAGCTGTGATGAATATTTTCATTTTATTTACAAAGAATAAACAAAATTTCAATTTTCCAATAAATAAGTATTTAAGAAAACAAATATTTCATTTTAAGTATTATTTCATATATTTATAGTCTGTTCAACTTAATTTGGATATATTTCAATATTTGGCAAATTTCATACTTAGTTAATAGTTAGCGTCATAAGTTTTCAACACAAAAAGAAATTTTTCTTTACATTTTATTTTGTCTTATTGTAAATCCTAATAACAAAGACCTTATATATTGTTCATATATTGTTAATATATAGACAATATATATATTATTTAGCAAATCATATATTGTTATTATTTTTTTCTAAATATACTGATAATATTTATTCACATATTTGCCATATATGAACCATAATATTGCAAGTGTATTAACAATTTCCGAAAATAATTTATATATGGTCAATATGCATATATGATCCACATATGGTTAGCATATGGTCAATATGTGCTCAATCTAGCTTAATATATGATCCATATATGACCATATATAATCCATATATGGTTCATATATAATCCATATAGGATCCATATATGGTTCATATATGATTCATATATGGTCCATACATTGGTAATATATTGCTAATATATATTTGCATATTTTTCATATATGGTCCATATATGGTCCAGATGCTCAATATATGATCAAAATTTTTTAGATAATATATTTTATGAGTAATATATCGCATGAATATGTGTTTTATATATGGACAATATACGATCCTTTTTACTGGCAAAAATTAATTGTATTGTTAAATTTGCATTATACATATGCGGTTTTATTTTACATTAAATACCATAAATCCAGACATCGCTCTAAGACATTTCTTTTCACAATACCCTATTTTGCTGAAATTCGGTATAAAAGTCAAATAAAACCGCACATCATCTTGTTTTCACTCTTTAAAGCATCTCTAAAATCCTCGATTTTGGAAAATCCTATGAAAATGGAAAATGATCAAGAAAAATAAGGAAAATCACGCGAGATATAAAAAAAAGCTCAACTTGGATTTAATTTAATTTCGCTGCTCAACCGCAAACATCTCGGATAAAAGTTTCATGAACTATTTCTCGTAATATATATATATATACATATATATATATACATAACGACAGTACATACATTCGTTTCGGCGGGATTTGGGATTGTTCGAAGCACAGAGACGCGGCATTCCCCGAGCGAAATGATCGCACGAATAATGCAGTGGCAGACGGGATCGTCAGTATATCGCTAATCGAGATTAAAAAGCCCGTTGGCTCGTGAAATATTGCCGGCACTTGACGTGCGAGCGAGTCAATCTAAAAATTGCACACGCGCGCGCGCACGCCGGCTCTCGGCTTTTTTTTCGGTGTAACAAAATCGTCACGAGTGTACACACTCGGTCAACATATCCGCATCCCACATCCGCGTGTTTGTGAGACTCACGCGGCTCGCCACTTTGCGCCATGCTCCTACTTTAATCCAACGATAAATATTTATCAAACGCCACTCGCAATATTTCCCCCTTTCTTTTAATCCCTCCCCCCTTCCCCACCCTTGAAAAGATTCGAAGTGGGTGCGCATCCCCCGATTCAATTACACCATCCTATAATCACTGTTGCGGATTAAAGAAGGGTCCTTTGTTGGCTCGCAATCGGCTGCCATAACGCGACTTTAATATCCTCGAAAATGATTATTTTCTAATAACAGAGAGCGTGGATGCAAGTGAGAGAGAGAGAGAGAGCAGAGAAAAAGAAAAGCGAGAGAAGAGAGAAAAAAAAAGAGATAGAGAGAGAAAGATTGTTTCTTAGCAAACGGATTGTGCAGTGGAGGCACAGATTAAAAGTAAACAAAACGCCGCGCTTTCCTTCAAACGGTAAACCGCTCTCGAGTTGCGGGGCATTATTAGCCCCGTCGAACTGTTTTTTCCTCCCATCAAAATTTAATTATCCGAACGTGCAATTACCCACCGAAATCATTTTGCGAAGGGACTGTGGCACAGCACAACCAACGGTAGCTTTTATTTCGAATACTGCCGGGCGCGTTTCGGATGCACATGACGGAAATTAGACGGAACAAGCTGGGTTGGATGATTTTACAAATGGGAAATTCAGCGGTTGACTAATATAAACTTACTTGCCAATTTCAACGGACAACCATTTTTATGATACCAAAATAATGCGAATGAAAGATAATTGACGATGGAATTACCGCAAATTTTATTCAAAATTCAACATTGTGTTACTTTATGTGAAATTTGTTTAGATATTTTCAATTGCTTTATTATTTTTTGTAATTAATTAGTAAAATATATAAAAATATATATAATGGATATATATATATATTTATTGGGATATTGTAGGTATGTTATAAGGTTAAAGGGATGTTATTGAGATATTAAACGGGGGTCATAGGATGTCATAGGATGTCATAGGATGTCATAGGAATGTCAGGGATGTCATAAGGATGTCATAGGGATGTCAAAAGGATGTTAAAGGGATGTTATTGGGATGTCATAAAGATGTCAAATTTACGTCAAGGGATGTTATAGGGATGTCGTAAGGATGTCATAAGAATGTCATAGGGATGTCATGAGTATGTCATGGGAAATAATTATCATCGGGATGTCGTAGGGATGTCATAGGCATATCATAAGGATGTCATAAGGATGTTATAAGGATATCATAAGGTTGTCATAAGGATGTTATAGGGATATTATAGAGATGTCATAGGGAAATAAGTATGTCATAAGAAGTAATTTTTTTTTCTTTAACTCTGCTATCTTTTTAACAAATTTTTTTCTGATATTGGGATGTCATAAAGATGTCGTAAGGATGTCATACGGATGTCATAGGGATGTCACAAGAATATCATATGGATGTCATATTAGGGATATCATAGGGATGTTACAAGGATGTCACAGGGATGTCGCAGAGATGTCACAGCCATATTATAGGGATGCCATAGGGATGTTATAAGGTAGTAAATATATCATAATAAGAAGTAAATTTTCGTCCGGATGAACCCGGCAATTCAGCCAGTTTACTATAAAAATAATCGGACTGATTGAAATAACATTTTTAGCATTTATATAGAAGTACGTAAAACAGTTCATGAAAATAAGAGTAAATGAAAAGTAGAAAACACATAAAGAAAGTACAAAAGCTGTTTAATTTATATCGCAATTCGCATTTTGAAAGTCCAATTTTAAGGAACAATTATCTGCAGTGAAAATAAATTTGATTACACAGCAAAAAATGCTACGTACATGTAAATTAAGAAGTAATACATTCAGTCGTATTGTTTTTACTTTATTCTACGTATTACCTTACATTTTCTATCGATTATGGAATTAACTTTATTTGCATACAAATAATACATATCTTACAGTATATCGAAGTGCTTTAAATTTTATTTATATTGGACATTTTTCAAGTAAATTGGTACACTTTTTTATTTTTTAGCAACAATACACTTTAAACAACGATAATTTTGCAACAAATTAAGACTTTCGTTTATGTAAAACGAAGTTGAATATACTTTACAATCTTAACAGAAATTCTTTGTAAAATTGTGTTTATATGAATAAAAAAACATTTGATATCAAAATGTAACAATTTACAAGTGACTTTTTCTAGAAATATTCCTGCTTTAAAATTCGAAATAAATTTGTGAAAAAATGCTTATATTTCATTTACTTTTATAGTCGTCGAAAGTATCAATATAAAAATTCAAAGTCAATACAAATTTTTTTTTATATAAAATACAATGTTTTATTAATTCGTTCTAATTTAATTCGTTTTAGTTTAATTAATCTTGTCTTTAATATTTGTCAAATATGTGAAAAACTGAAAAAAATAATATCAGATTTCTGTTGAAATATATTTACAGTATATATATATATAGTTCAAGTATATACATCTATTTTCCTTTAAATCGAATTTTTATATATCTCAGCAATGTTACTACAAAGTTAAAACTAAGTTTTAGTAAAGTTTTAGCAAAGTTTGGCCCGAATGTTGATATTCTAATTTAATTACATTTTCGAAAGTTAAATACAATCTTTTTAATGCAAAAATTACATGACGTTAATAAATAAAATTAAATCCATAAATTATTTCCATTCAAAGTCACGAAAAGTTACGCAAAAAAAAGCGAAACCTAAAAATCCAGTTTTTTGTGCAAAAGCAAACTTCTTGAATCTTCAAATTTTTCTTTCACGTAAAGGAAACTCTCAAAAACACTACCCAAAGTCCATTTATCCAACCCGATTTTCGATCTCCGAAATCACGATTTCTAATACTCCAAGTGAGTTAAAAAAAAAGGACAGAGAAAAAAAAACAAAAAGGAAAACCCCAAGTTTCGTTTCCAATCGACGCAAACTCCGTCTGCAAAGTTTGCGCGGATTATCTGCAAAGTTTTTTTCCGAGCGAAACATCGCGTCACGCGAAAGTAGATCGATCATATTTGACGATACTTCGGCATTAGTGGCCCGACATTGCGGCGAATTGCGGGCGCCAATGCAGCTGGCTCCGAACAAACGATAACAAAACGTCCAAATTCGTGGCCCACTTATTTGATTTGCAGATAAGATTGCGTTGTTTTGCGCATTATTCGAATAAAACATTTTTTTGTTTCGCGAAAATGGTGAAAAGTCACATTCCATATATATATAGTCACATTATATTCATATGATATCACAATATATATAAATGCACTAAGAAAAATAACCTATAATAAATTACTGTTTAAACAGTAACTTGACTACAGAATTCCCATTAACACAAAAGTTGCTGTTAAAAACAGTAAAAATTTTTCTTTCACGCACAAAAATCCTTGAAAAAGTATATAAAAAATTGTTTAAGAAACTAAATTCTAAGAATTCGTTCGGTTAATGAGAATTTTATAGTTCGGTTATTGTTTAAATAGTAATTTATTATATATTAGTTTTCTTAGCGCAGTGAAAAGTCATATGCTACACTAAAAAAAAAAAAAATTTTTTAAATAAATAGTTTTATTCCAAGTATATTATATACTTGATTGGTATATGCTTGAACTAAGTATATTTTACTTGAAACAAATATATTTTTTTACTTGAACTAACTCGACTTTTGAATTTACAATAAATATATATTAAATAAAATATAGATATATAATCAAATATATAAATTAGACGAATGTTTACAAACATAAAATATGAAAAGCGCAGTGTGAGTTTGTATTCATTCAAATATATGTGTATTCTTGACATTAAATAAAAGAAAAAGGAAAGAAAATAGTTCAAATAATATAAAATAAATAATTGAAAATAAGTGTTAATATTCTGAAAGGAGTTTTGTATTTGATTCAAATAATAAACAACATAAATACATTGTAAACAAAACAAACAAAACAAATCAAAACAATTAATTTTAATATTCAACAAATATTTCTGTACTTGATTCAATTCAAGTAAACAACGAATTGGTTGAGTTGATGTTTTTGATTCATTCTCACACACTAATGTATTGTAAACAAAACAAACGAAACAAATCAAAATAAACCAAAACAAATCAAAACAATTTTTTAATATTTACAAAATACTTCGGTACACTTAACTCTCTCAAATGTCACAAAAATTGGGCAGAAAAAATTCTCAAATGTCACGAAGCGAAAAAATTTTGATTGGCTACATTTGTCCC
>JABFPJ010003966.1:0-14855 GCA_022817425.1 Gryon sp. ZL-2020
CTGCCTATCCCCTGCCAATCCCCTGACAATCCTTTTCCAATCCCCTGCCAATCCCCTGCCAATCTCCTGCCAATCCCCTGCCAATCCCCTGCCAATTCCCTGCCAACTGAAAAGTAAGGGCCAAGTACAAAAAAGTATACAAATAAAAAGCAATGACGGTTAAAACATATTAAACGTACCCAGTTCAAAAAATAAAATTTATAGTAAAATCTAATCGCAATTCAAACTTTATTTCAATAAAATCTGAATATGAACTTTGAGACGAAAACAATAAAAAATAGTAATACAATCAAATGTATTCTCAATATAGAGTGCTGATATCAATGACTATGGTCAAGTACATTTTAATTTATGAATTTTCAATCTTAAGTTTTTTGATTTAACGAAAACAAAATTCTAATTAAACTATATGCAAAAATGTGTTGTTTGTAGATTCGTTAGTTTTCTTAGTTTTATTAATCTTGTTAGTTTCGTTATACATTCTTAGTTTCATTAGTTCCGATAATTTCGTTAGTTTCGAAGAAAAATAAAAAAGGAAGAGTCCTGATCATACATATAAATTTGTATGATCAGGACACGAGCCAAAATGTACACAACAATTATAGGCATTGATGTATTTGTACACGTAAATATTGGACACAAAATTATTGACACCACATCAAATGACCACAACAATTATGGGCACCGATGTATTCGTACACCTACATTGAGGGCACGCAAAAATGAACACCACATCAAATGAGCCCAGCAATTATATTTTATTGTGTATTTATTATAATTTTTGTGCTAATTTGATGTGGTGTACATTTTTGTGTGCCCTCAAAATAGGTTTACGAATACATCGGTGCCATAATTGTTGTGGTCGTTTGATGTGGTGTTCATCTTTTTATGCCCTCAATGTAGGTTTACGAATACATCGGTGGTCATAATTGTTGTGGTCATTTGATGTAGTGTTCATTTTTGTGTGCCCTTAATGTAGGTGTACGAATACATCGGTGCCCATAATTGTTGTGGTCGCTTGATGTGGCGTTCATCTTTTTATGCCCTTAATGTAGGTGTACGAATACATCGGTGGTCATAATTGTTGTGGTCATTTGATGTGGTATTCATTTTTGTGTGCCCTCAATGTAGGTGTTCGAATACATCGGTGCCCATAATTGTTGTGGTCATTTGATGTGGTGTTCAATTCTTTGTGACCTCAATGTAGGTATACGAATACATCGGTACCCATAATTGTTGTGGTCATTTGATGTGGTGTCAATAATTTTGTGTCCAATATTTACGAGTACAAATACATCGGTGCCTATAATTCTTGTGTATAATTTTGGCTCGTGTATGAAATTTATATGTATGATCAGGACTCTTCCATAAAAAAACTTGCTGCGAACAATATAAGTTCATAAGATAAAATATATATTTTGTAGCGGTTAATACTGGATTAATATAAAAACGGTTTGCGCCGTATGCATAACATAAGAATCCCGTAAGCTTACCATAAACCTTCCATTAGCTTCCCATAAGCTTCTCATAACTTTCCCATAAACTTCTTATAAGCTTCCTATAAGCTTTTCATAATCTTCCCATACGATTCTCATATGCTTCCCATAGGCTTCCCATAAGCTTCCCATAACCTTCTCAAAAGTATCCCATAAGCTTTCCATAAGCCTCCCCTAAGCTTTCCATAATTTTCTCATTAAAATTTCATAAGCGGCAAAATTACGATCGTGCACCGTACGATTGTGCATGTTATCAATCGTGCACAGTTTTATTGTGCAACGTTTCTTTCGTGCTCTGTTCTTTTGTGCACTTTTCGATCGTGCACAGTATCAGTCGAGCAATGTTCATTCATGCAACGTACGATCGTCCACTGTTCTTTTGTGCAATGTTCGATTGTGCACCATGTTTTTCGTGCAATATTCAGTTGTGCATTATACGATCTTACACCATTTCGTTACTGCACCGTTTAATCGTGCATCATATTAATTGAGCAACGTACGATCGTGCACCATATCTTTCGTTCTCAGTGTACAAACAAACAGTGCACGATCGTACATTGCATTAACAATACGTTGCATGAAAGAACATTACATGACTGATATGGTGTACGATCGAACAGTGCACAAAAGTACAGTGCTCAATCATACGTTGCATGAAAGAACAGTGCACAACTGATACTGTGCACGATCGAACAGTGCACAAAAGAACAGTGCATGAAAGAAACGTTGCACAATAGAACTGTGCACGATAGACAACGTGCACAATTGTACAGTACACGATCGTAATCTTGCCCATAAGCATCCCATAAGCACTCCATAAACATTCCATAAGCATCCCAAAAGCATCCCATAAGCATCCCATAAGCATCCCCTAAGCATCTCATAAGCATCCCGTAAACTTCCCATAAGCATCACATAAGATTCCCGTACACTTCCCATAAACATCCCATAAACTTTCCGTAAGCTACCCCTAAGCATTTCATAAGCTTCCGATAAGCTTCTCATAACCCTGAGTATACGTTCATAGTATTTCATAGATAAAAATTAACTATGAAATAATATGAATCTTGCAAAAGGAATTTCACAGTAATAGTATGAAAAAAATAAAAAAAAAGTAATGCAAATAAAAAAATAGTATTGAAAAAAAGTTTTCATTGAGATTTTTCATATTAATTCATAAATAAAATATTTTCTATAATGTTTCAAAATTATTTATAATATTTCATAGGGTTTCTTAAGTAGAATATTATGAAATAACATACTAATACTGTGAAATTCCTGTTGCAACATTCATAATTATTATTTCATACTTAATTTTTATGTATGATATACTATGAACGTATACTCAGGGAAGCTTCTTATAAGCTTCTTATAAGCTTCCCATGAGCTTGCCATAAGTTTCCAATAAGCTTCCCATAAGCTTTCCATAAGCTTCCCATAAGTTACTTTATTAAAGTTTGGGCCTATTTTTGGCCTTACTAGGTTGTAGTTTGTAATCAAGTGGCCATAATTATGCCATTACAGGCTGACGAATGTACCCTACTATCATATAATAATCGTATTAGTATAAATAAACTGCAAAATAACTGATAGCCTTATTTGGCCACGTTTTGCTCTCAGTAGCAGCAACTATTAACTACTTGGCTAAAACTGTGCCATAAAAGGCTCAGAGATAAGCTGTTACGATATCTAAATCATAATTATGTTACAATTTGTTGTATTGTATAATAATACCTTTTAAAGCAAAAGATTGATCACGTTAATAAATAACAATAAACGTACTCAAACATTGATTCCAGCTTAGGCTGGAGAAAAATAAAAATAAGAAGAAGAAGAAGAAGAAAGCGACGTATGCTTAATAAACGTCGATTCTTGAGCTTCCATATCTCAGCAAATAATGGACCAAAATCAAAAAAAAAATTTTTATTCTCATCTACTCGATGGAGGCTATACAAAGACACAAAATAAAAAACAAACTTTTAATTATTTATTACTGTTTTTTAATGTCAAAAACCGGGACTTGTTTGTTTCTGAAAAAAGGCAAGGTAGACCTGGCGGCACAAAATACAATTTATTTTTGTACTTGGCCAGAGACACTACCGTGTCTTTTGTTTTGGTTTGAAATAATACTAGCAAGTGCTGAACCTACAATTGTTAATAAAGAACCCAGAAAACCTCTTGTTTGGATGATTAACTTTTTTTTCCAGCTGCCTTTAGCTTCACTCACTTGTCGCAAATGTGACGCATGTTTGATCAATCGCTTCTTCTCAGATTTAGTTATTGAGTAGTCAATACACATTCACAAATACATTTAATTAAACTGTTGTCAGCTTTACGCAGAATAGCGTTTCTTTGTTCGGTGGATAAATGACAGTATGCTTTCAAAATGGCAATATCTTTGAAACGAAGAGATGATTTCTTCCCCATTATGTCGTCAAGACTGAGATCGTTTCCAAATTGTTGCCAGATTTTGAATAATACAGACAGAACCAAGTAAACTGAAAAGACTAGAAAATGTATGAAACTAGAAAAGCTGATGGAATTAATTTAACTAACAGTTGATGCGATTTCATAATAGCTATTTTTATTTTGCAATTAATTTACTATTAAGTACTTGGATTTTTTATTTCCATTTTTCTATTTTATGGTTGCATAAATTTTTGTTTTCTGCTATAATAATAGGTTATTATATGATAGTGCTATGTATCTGTGAAACAGCCATGGCAAAAAATTATGGCCAATTCTTTACTACTACGACCTAGTAAGGCCAAAACAAGGCCAAAACATTCCGAAAGTTAATTATGAGAAGCTTATAGGAAGCTTATAGGAAGCTTATAGGAAGCTTATGGGATGCTTATGGGATACTTAAAAGATACTTATGGGATGCTTATGGGATGCTTATGGGATACTGATGGGATACTTATGAGAAGCTTATAAAGTACTTATGGGGTACTAACGGGAAGCTTATAGGATGCTTATGGGAACGTTGTGGAAATGGGATACTTATGGGATGCTTATCGGAACGTTACGGAAAGCTTATTGGAAGTTTATGGGATACTTATAGCATACTTTTAGGTTGCGTATAGGATACCTACGGAAAGCGTATGGGACACTTATAGAATGCTTATGGGATGCTTATGGGATGCTTATGGGATACTGATGGGTTGCTTATGGGAAGTGTATGTGAAGCTTATGGGAACGTTATGGAAAGCTTGTAGAATACTTATGGATTAGTAATGGGATTCTTATGGGATTCTTATGAGGTACTTTTGCGAACGTTATGGAATACTTATGGGAAGCTTATGGGATACTTATGGGAAGCTTCTGGGATACTCATGGGATGATCTTGAGATGCTTATGGAAACGTTAAAGAAAGCTAACGGCATTCTTATGGAATACTAATGGGATACTAATAGGATGCGTATAGGATGCTTATGGAACGCTTATGAGAAGCTGATGGGACGTTTATGAGAAGGTTATGACATGTTTATGAGATGCTTATAGGATGGTAATGAGATGCTTATAGGATGCTTATGAGATATTTATTAGGTGCTTATGGAATGCGAATGCAGTGTTTATGGGATGTTTATGGTATGTTAATGGAATTTTTATTGGATAATTATGAGATGTTCATAGTAAGCATATGGGAAACTAATTAGAAGCTTATAGAAAGTTAATGGGATGATGGTTGAATCCAATGATCGCATAATCAATGTACTGGCAGTTTTTCGAATGCATATGAGACCTTAATATAAATGAATGATAAATAAATCATTCTTTTATAAGTCAAAAAATAAACTTATATAAAATATAGAAATTCAGATAAACTGAAAAGTATAAGCCAAGTACAAAAAAATTTTAAAAATCAGAAATAATGACGTCTAAAACATATTCAACTTTTTGAATTCAAATATTTATTTTAAAGTAAAATCTTATTTTAATTCAAACTGTATTGAAGCAAAATTGAAAAACAATCTTTAAATTTCGAAAAAATAATAGACAGCTAAACTCCAAAATTATGAAACTAACAACTAACAAAAATAAGTAACAAAAAAATATAAACATGCAAAAATAAGGTTTTGTTAGTTTCGTTAGTTTTGTTAATCTTCTTATTCTTGCTAGTTTTACAGTTATACATACTTCTTAGTTTCATTAGTTCCGATATTTTCGTTAGTTTCGATGCAAAATAAAAACCTTGGCGCGAACCATATTTACTTAAATTGAGTATTAACCCCTACAACATATATAATGTAACATATAAACGGTTGTGGTTCGCGCCAAGTTTCTTATTTTGCATCGAAACTAACGAAACTATCGGAAAATGGAGTTAAAGTTGATGCATGTTCTACATTTTTTTTTGGTTATGTTTACAGGGCTGAAACGTAAAAAAATGTCACGTGTAACAAAAATTACGTTTCACATATCGAAAGAGGAAGAATCACCTTTAATTTAAAACAAAAAAAGTTAATTTTCGTTTCGTAAAAAGACCTTAAAGTTTCTCAAAGCATCAACCAGTGGTGTGGACTGAACTTTCTTGCCATGCAAGTACAGTTCACCAAATCTATTTTCAAGACCTTTAACTTCAGTCGCTGCATGTGACAGTTTTCCCACTGGATTAACGTATGCATTAAACGTTTTGTCACCAGACTTAGCAGATATTTGCAATATAGCCGCATTTTTTCCGAAGCCGGATGTCTCCAAATCAAAGTACATTATTTTGCAAATGTCAGAGGATAAATCTCGTTCCACATAATTGGCAAAAATTGCGCTTACATCAGTAACTTCATTATCGATACCACAGTTTGACTGATACTGTAAACCCTCTGCTCTTTCTGCTGTCTTTCTTAATTCAGTTCGTTGAACTGCCAAATAATATTGGCGATATTTAGATTGTGGTAACTTCGTTTTGGCAATTTTTTTTCGCTTTTTTTCATCCACTTTTTCAGCATATTCGCGCGTAAATTTGCCGACTGGTATACCAATATTTTGTGAAACGTTTAATACATATGAATCTCTATCATTCTTATTGCAAACGGCGCTAGCGCAACGAAAGTCGGCAGATTCGCTCAACGAATAACATTGCATTTTCGGAGCTTTGTGTGCCATTATAAATTTGAATGATTCATTTGCTTGACTTGACGCAGCAACAGAACTTATGAGAATTACTCGCATATTTGTAAAATATTTGTTTCAGCAGTTCATATAAATTTTTATCCGTTAATAAAACGGTTTGATCATTCGATTCGTTGCGTAAAAAAATGTAAAACATTTTTTTAAATGAGGAATTACCTTTTTTTACGCATTTCTGCGAATTTTGAGTGCAAAACATACAAATCATTACTAAAATGTTTAGTTAAATGGATTCTATCAGCCAACTTGAATATTCTGTCTGATCTCTCACGACGAATTGCGGCAATTGTCGCACTATCTTCATCGCCTATAAGAACGGCTGTCTTTAATCCAGCTTCGTTCAGAATTTCACTTCGATTTAATAATTCTGCTCCAGCGTCAGGTTCCATTGCCTTAGCACTGCCTTTAAAATTTAAATGACAGTCATGGTCGGTTTTAGAGTGCCCAAGATCGCATCGCCTGCATTTCCGATTTCTCGTTCTATAGTCAATAATTTTTCCGCTTAAAAATCCAATTATGGTTATAATTAAGATAAGTTATGGTTATAATCCATAAGAGACTATTATATTAACTATGTTACCCAGAGCCTGATTAAAAGAAGAGTCTGAAGCTACCGTCGAGTTATCCATCTCACGCATATGGGGAAAAATTTAATTTCGAATTTCTTCGGGTCTGTTAAGGAAAATGGAAAAAGGATATTTACATGACACGGGAACGAAATATTCTAAATACAGAATTAAATAGAAACAATAATAAAATGTGGTAACAAGGAAAGGACATTTAAATTTATATAGAGTATATCAAATACCATAATTTGATTTGTCTTTTTAATTTTTATCAAATTTTAAATGTACACTATGATTTAATTATTATCAAAATCTATTTCTTAATATTATTAATTAAATTATTTGCGTTTTAACAATAAAAGTATAAAATAAAAATGATTTCAAATAATTCAATATATATATTGCAAAATAATTGTTTTCAATATAAATCAATTATTAAATTAAATATTGTTTCTAAAATGATGTATATGTAATAAAATAGTAGAATTAATATTATTAATATTAATTTTATTATGATAAAATTTTATTACTGATAATCTATATTTTCATTATTGATAATTCTTATTATTATCAATAATGAAGAATAAATTTATACTATTAAAAAAGTCTTACAAATCCTCGCATAAGTGATCTAAATTTTCTATAACTAATTTTTTTTCCTCATTTGCGGCCTTTTGACAACTTTCTTTTGCTGTTTGTTCAATTGCAAGCCCTACTTCCCGTTCGTATCTTTTGTACAAGGAATCGCTAATAATCAGTACATCTAAACAAGACAGAATTTTGTTCAAGGTAGTGTTTGCGACACCAGCATGAATACAACCTATAAAACAAACAATTAAATTGCTAAATAAATTTATATTCATTTTTTAAAATTTTGTCTAATTATTGTTGTTTGTTTTGATATATATGGAAAGATATTTATAAATGGATAATATTATTATTCTCGCTTCAAATGTATAATTTAAAAAATAACCTAGCACTAATTCAAATCGTACACCAAACTGCCTGTAGTTTTTGCACAATTATTATGCACATCTCCTGTATTAACTATAGTATGACATTTTTTGCACTCAACCGTTAGTAATGAATACAATCCTCGTCTTTTTTCGGAAACTATATTCTCTAACGATATTATTTCATAACATTTGCAGCATTTCAAATTTTTCGCCAATGTTTCAAGTTGGATGATACGACAGCCAGAAGGAATATTAATTTTTTCGTCCAATTCTTCTATCTTTCTTTTATTGGCTTTTCCAAGAGCAATAATTTGTTTCTTTTTCATTAAATTTCCTTTTTTTATAAACATGCCTTTGTATCTTAACTGACCTTCCATGATGTCACTTTGTTGTATACATGAGCGACAGAATGTTGCGCGCGCAGTGCACCATGTGAACAAGAATTCGACGTTGCCACACTTTCTGTACTATCTAACGCCTAATCTAACCTTTTGATTGGTAGATGGAAAGTCCGTATACGCAATAAGTATCAACAAAGGGTGCATATATTTTTACGTTTTTTAAAATCAAATTCTTCAAAAATAATATATAAATACTGATTTATGCAAAATAATTATATAAATGTTACTTTATCAATCTCCATAACTAATAAAAGATATTAGTTCATCGAAATCAATTATTTTTCAATGTTAAGTATTAGAACCCTAAAAATATGTTCCTTCATGCTAGAACTACCTTAATCTGTTTCATGTAATATGAAACACATATAAAAATAACAAGATAGAACAAATTGTTGAAGTTCGATTTGAAAAAAAAATTGTTATATGAAAGTTTGATACCGAAACGAAAGCTCTGTATTAAAGAGGAAATTATGTAGTTGAAAAACGACATCCTAACGAATTTCCATTGTTTATGCAAATAAAAAAGCTTTTTTTATATGATAAAAAAGCTTTTTTTATATGATAAAATTCTATATGCCATTGTCACAGAATAGAACACGAAATATTGTGTTGCAGATTACTTTGCATATCAAATTTCACAAAAAAAAGTTATTGTAATAACTTCATTATTAATATGTTTGATTTTAAACATACATTCACATATGAGCGACATCAACCATTTCTTGTAACAGATTTCTATACAGGGTGCCAGAACAGTTCCAGGGCGGCATAATATTTTGTAATATTGAGAACAAATCGAAGAAAAAAGATCCTAACTCCCAAGGGGTGGAGGCGGGAGTATCTTTGAAATCTTAAATGGGAACCCCCATTTTTTGCAGATTTGGATTCTCCGCCACAAAATTAGCAAGTCCAAATTTTAAGTCAGAGAAATCATGATATTTATCCTATCTTCGTTCTCCAAGCCCTCCACCCTCTGCACTCCCGGAGGTGTTAATTAACAGTAAAGTAAAAACAATTTTCGAAAATGCAAAATAAAATAAACTGGACTAAAAAATAAAAGAACATTTTTGTTTAATTATAAAAAATAATAAACTGAAAAAATGTGCGAAAATAAAAAAAATACAAAAATACGAAGTGTTAATAATAAGAACAATAATAACAAAAGAAATTGCTCTCATTATCCAGGCAGGTATCGAAGTGGCCCTATTAATTGGTTATTTAATATTCCTGCCCAAGCATCCAATTTTTGCAATTATGTCGGTTATAATTGCCACTCAGTTAAAATGTAGCCTTGTCAGAAGAACAATATTGTTGTTTGTTTGTATGTATGAATGTATGTATGTTTTTTTTTGGTCATTGTTGGCTATTGTTGACCGCTTTTTAGCAGCAATCGTACCACTTTTCATCAGAAAACACCGCTTTTCAGCAGAAATCACTGCTTTTCAGTAGCAGTCGGGCCGCTTTCCAGCAGATCCAGTCTACCACGACGTGCGTCAAGGTGCTATTTCACAACAGAAGCCATTATTGGTCAATGAGAATTTCTCTGCGCCGGTTTTCCAGACACCTAAGCTCTTTTATGACTTTTGCTGCATAGTTGGAAGCAGGTGTCCATTAATCTTGCACTTCTAACATTGCTTGAACAAGATCTTTCGGTGTCACAGTCCGCCCCAGAACCAGAGTTAGTTCCTCGCGCTCTGATGCGATCCGCGGACACGCGAAGAACACATGTTCCACGGTTCCTTCAATACTTTTGCAAGCCGGGCAAGCTGGCTCGCTATCCAGTCCAGAACGTTGTAGGTAAGTACGGAAGCAACCGTGTCCCGTAAGCAGTTGGGTGAGGTAGTGGTCCACTTCACCATGATTTCTGCGAATCCACGTGGCGATATCTGGAATCAGGCGGTAAGTCCACCTGCCTTGTTCGGAATTCATGCATCAGCTTTGCCAAGTAGTCAACGAGACTTCTTTTTCCGCAATAGAGACATCAAGTCCTGTCTCACGTCTTCTGCGGTATATCCTGTTCCGCTTATCTGCCAACAAATCAATTGGTGGAATGGAAGCGATAACGCAGACAGCATCATATGATACCGTTCGAAATGATTGCGTAGCTCGCAAGGCATTTCTGCGGTGAATACATGATAACACACAGTCTTGCGTATGCTTTAACAGTTAATACGCTAGACCAAACTGGAGCAGCATAAAGCAGTGTGGAAGTTGTTACACTAGACAGAATTCTCCTTCGACTCTGTCTAGGTCCACTAATATTTGGCATCAATCGCGATAACGCGTTTGTGACTTGTGCTGCTTTCTTACTAACTCTGATAATGTGTTCCTTGAACCGTAGCCGTTCATCGATTTGCACTCCAAGATATCTCAGTGAGGCTTGTGATCGTATGTCTGTATTCCCGACTGTTAGGGTAATAGACTCTCGGATCTTTCTGCCAGTAACCAGCACCACTTCAGTCTTATGGTGTGCTAGTTTTCAACCTTCTGACGAAAGCCACTGACAAATACGGGCGATAGCGTTATTTGCATCCCCTTCAATATTCTCAAGATGCTTTCCAACTACGACAAGTGCAACGTCGTCTGCGAAGCCAATTGTCTTAACAAGGAGCGAAATCACGATATTTCCCACACAAGAACCACACGGCTCCGACATCACAACGACACGATAACGAAACGAAAACAAAATGTGACGAAGTGAGAAATTCCCTACATTTGCAATGTGTTAGTTGTATTTGCTTCCAAACCAAACTGCAGTGTGCTTTTACGAACACCTCATTTCCGAACACGGAATAATTTGTAACGAGGGAACGTTTGTAATTTTGTACTTGTTCGTATTGGAATGCATATGTGTTACAGAAGAAATATTGATTGTTTTTAAGCTAAGTATTCATTGATAAAAATAGTTTGTTATTTTACGTTATATCCATAGAATGTTGAACGTTTTGACTTCGCATTAAAAGTGCATACATTTCTAAAGTAAGTATATAGTCGTAATATTTTCACAAAAATATACTCACATAAACATAATCTGCATTTCAGTAATTTATCGTCAATGTAAAAGTGAACTTAATTAACAAAACAAAGGTGTATATTAAATTGTTATATATTATAATTTGAAAACGCATTAATTGTGGTTACATAAGTCCTTATATATAAATATGACTACAAAGAATGCAATTAAATTATTATTTTGTTGTACTTGTTTAGGTTTAAGATGTTTCCTCATTTAATAGTTTTGGAAGAATTGCAAGACGTGCAAGAAATGCAAAATAATGAACAAGACGCCGAATATGCACGACAACAACAACGACAGTTGCAGTTGTTAATGAAAGTAATGCAAGATTCGTCGGATCCATTTGCATTTCCAAATAAAAAGTTTATCGCAGAATTTCGTTTAAATAAATATTTAGCACGATATCTTATTAATGAAATGAAAAAAGTTTTGCCATGTAGAAGAGGAGACTCAATACCCATTGAAATAAAGTGCTTTGCAACGTTACATTTTTTAGCTACAGGCACATGTCAGCGTGTTGCAGGATCAGTATTTTATTTATGCATGGCTCAATCAACCACGTCAAACATAATTAATGAAATAGTGAATGCTATAAACACGTAAGTAATTAACTTCCACTAAGCGCACATTGGTTAAGGTGATTGCTCAAGTGTCCTTTGTAAATATACAACCATTTTGGTTAGGGTACCAATAAATAAATTCGTTTGTTTATTACGAAAATTGATCCAATAATTCTACGATTCTTCAGGAATTGCTGGATTAATTCTTGTATCAAACAAACTTTAATTATCAGCACCGTAACTGAAATAGTTTTATGTAAACACAAAGAGCGTTTGAGCAATCACCTTAAGCGAACTTCTCTCCTCAGAGCAGAACATTTTTCCCATTAAGAACACCGAAGTCGATCTCGTCTTCAAAGCGTGCTAAATTTAAATAATCAATATAATAAAGAAAGTAAACAGTAATGATTTATTTAAAAAATATAGAAGTAAAATATGAATAAATAAATGGAAAAAATAAAAAAACTAATTTAACAATATTATAAAATTGTTTATCACTCACATGAAGTCTTATAAATTTGAGAAGTAACAAATTATCAATTAACAAATATACTTAATATTTAATTTTAGAGTACTTCAATATGTCAAAATAATAATGATTAATTATGAAAAAACCAATTAAGAAATTATAAACAATATATCTGACAACTTTATGAAAAAATATTAATTGCTCAACTTCTAATATTTAATAAAACCATTTATTCATCCGGGTTAATAAATGTTTCATCAACTTTTTTGCTCCAGTCAGCAATCACCGTTTGAGCAATAAACAATATTCAAATATTGTTTACATAATCTTTTAATTTTTTATGTTCTTACTTTTTTTATTGTCTTTCCTTCCATTTATTACTTTATATTTTACTTGTATTATATATTTTAAATGTAATTAATGATAATGATCAATGCGCAATATAAATATTTTTTTGAAATACCGCGTAAGATAGTCGCCGCACGCATGCGCGATAGCATTACAACTTAGCGCTATATGTTAAAGTATGTTATATTTGTTAATTTGATATGAATATAAGTTTATAATAAAATATCCTAACTGAGCATAAGAAATTGTGCAACAATTAATATAAATGTATCATTTTTTCCAAGAAATTTAGTTGACAAGTGGATTGTGTTTCCCAATACCGATGCTGAGAAACTGCAGCTAAGTGTAGATTTCGAAAGAGGCCTTGGAATTCCTCATGTTTTTGGAGCTGTAAATTGAACATTAGTACAAATTTTAACTCCAAAGGAACAAAAGCATAATTACGTCGACCGAAAAGGCAATCACTCAAAAAATATCTTAATTATAAGCAATAAAATATTATCTCTTAATCTATTAACTTAATTTAACTACTTAATTTTTTTATTTAAATATGTTATGAATTATAGGTTTGCGATTATGCAATTAGAAATGCCGCACTGGATACACCAGAATACCATTACACTTTTCACCATGCTCGTGCGCGTAGTTGTGTTGAGCGCTGTATTGGTAACATTAAGCAGTGATTTTGTTGCATATCGAGTGACAATGTCATGAGATATGATGCATCATTTTGTGGATGAATTGTTACAGTAATTGGATCTTTAAATAATATGTGTATCAAGGAAGGACTGAATATAAACGATTATGTGTTAGACGACATTCAAGATCGAAACGGAAATGATATCAATGGTGAAGACGATGATGATTACAATGAATTGATAAACGAAGTAATGAACAAAATGAGTTCATTGATGCTCGTCACAGAAGGGATGCAATTGTTGCACGTTATTTTTAATATTTTCTTTTTCACTTTATCTTAGCAATAGAATGACACAGGGAGTTATTTGCCAACTTTTCAGATTTTTATTTTCACCCCTGTATCAATATCTCTTTCTGTATTTCTTGACTTATCGTACATATCTAACAGTAGAATAAATTTCTTGATGATATAATTAATTTCTATTAATAGTACAATTACAGCTGCTTGTTTCCAAGACTATATATATAAAAGTATGTGAAAGATACTTATATGCGTTTCAATATATTACTAGTTGTTTGTAATGTAGTATTTTTTTACAGTCTGTAATAATAATGAATTTAATAATAAAGCAACAGAAGAAGATTGTATGTGTGTATATAACATAAAATGCAAATATATAATATTTAAAGTAAATTTGTACTACCAATATCAAGTACTTGTTTCATTGGTAAGTGTGCAAATTCAATTACTTGTTATGATGGAAATAATTTTTCTGTAAAAATCATAGAGATAAAGTATAATTTCTGCTGCCATAGATTAATTGAAGCCTTTTTGTTATAAAAATAATGATAGTATAAAGTATCTGAAATAAAAGAATTCGCTCAATTATTTGATTATGATACAATCTAATTAATATATATAAATATGAATGTATGTTTGCTTGTTTGTTTGTTCGAGCATCACGCAAAATCTGCCGAACCGATATTGTTCAAAATTTGAGAGGAACTAAATGAAACCCTCAAAAGAGTCGTAAAAAAATTTTTTTTAATTTTCGACCCCTCTCTTTAGGGGGTTGTCAGGGGGTTGTCAGGGGGTTGTCAGGGGGTTGTCAGGGGGTTGTCAGGGGGTTGTCAGGGGGTTGTCAGGGGGTTGTCCAATTCTTATATTAAAGTATTGTAAGAATAATCACGCGTACTGAACCGAACACAGCTTCGTGCACTCCACGATCCCCTTCAAACGAAATTTCACCCTTGACTTTTAGCAATCGTCATGC
>JABFPJ010003967.1:0-12105 GCA_022817425.1 Gryon sp. ZL-2020
AAAATCGCTGATATTGGCGTTAAAACACGCTGAAACACGCAAAACATTGATTAAATTAGTCGCTAGACATTTTTCTTCAAAATCCATCTGACGACCCCCCCCCCCTGCTATGACCTTATAGGGAAAAATAAATTTTTGTCTAAAACTTTTTTTTTCAAAACTATAAACATATATATATATAGCCTAAGACATTCAGGAGAGTATAACCTTTAATTTGAGACGTATTTGAACTAAATCGGTCCAGTAGTTTGGCCGTGATGAGGTAACAGACACATAGACAAACAGACAAACAGACAGACATAGATTGAAATTTATATATTAGTAGGATTAGTAGGATATATATATATATAATTCCAAATGTGTATACTTTTAAAATTTTCTTGAATTTATTATCATTATGGTTTAAATTTACTTGTACATTTTTTACAATTTATGTAAAAATATTTCATATATTTTAAAAACGTAATTTCAAACTATTTATTTTACATGTATTATTGTAACATCATAAACGTAATTTATATTTATTGAATACGTATTTCATTATAAATAATCTAGAAACTTGAAAGCAGAAAGATTTACCTTCATTTCTTTGTTCAATATATTTTTAATAATAATAACAATAATTTAGTTATTTTCAATAACTAAATTATTGTTTCACATATGAAAAAATCATTGTCAATATGTTTATTTGAAAATTATATATTGTTTTGTATATGTTAAAAAGTATACTTTGTTTCACATTCATGATTATTTAAGCAAAAAAGTGTACGTGACTTTGTTTTTGAACTTTCGAATTAAAGACAGAACTCGTGCAGACGTGGCCATTGTGCGTGCCAGGTTTAGTGACAGCGCGCACAGCGCACTACACTGTGAAGCACAGTAAAAATTGCGAATTCGTTCACACTGTGTTGCATGGTACTGCCGACTGTCATGCACAGTGGCCACCACAAGTCTCACAGGTCTTAAACCTGTGAAAAGGGAAAAAATTCTTCACAGTGCCGATCACTGTTAAGCACGGACATTAAAACGGTGTTTTGGTTGCCGTGTAACACATATATTTATTTTATAATATATTTATTTTTAAATTAAACTTCTCAATTAAAAAAATTCTTTCTTCAACAATCGATCCCGGGTCTTCAAAGTGTTAGGCCGCTGTTTTATCCACTGTACTATTTCATTGTTTATGAAAAAAGTCGTATCGGGAAACTCACTCATCCAAATAATCCATCATAAATAGCTAGCAATTATTGTAAATATCGAAATTTTACCGCGTTAGCATGATAATATTTGAAGGCAGCACAACATAAATTGTAATAAAAAGCATGCATTTATTATCAACAGCAAATTAAGTTGTTCTAAACATAACTACATATAATACCTAAATACAGTCTATAAACAACAGCATAGTAAAATTGTTCGTCCTTCTACTTAAAAATTATGTAGATTTATGATGTAATGATGTAAATTTAAATAGTCAAATAAATGACTACAAATCTATGTTTACGTCAAGCACAGTTTTTTTATTGGTTTTTGCTCTCAGCGTAATTATATATTTATATAATTATATGTAAAAAGATGTAATAAATTTTATTTTATCACTGTAGTACATAAAATTATTACTACACATACAAATAAACAAACATCAATCATAAATAACATAAGACTTCATATGTAACACATGGGCGACGTCGGGGATTCAGATAGTGTACATATTAGTCATATTTTTCAGACTTAGAAGTACCATCGTGTATTTTCGAGTATCTTCGGACTACTTTCACGTAGTCAAATTTCAACACCCGAAATTTCATTTCCCCCCAACTATTTTTGTATTGTGTATACGTAAGTATGTGATGAGTGTGTGTGATGTGTGTC
This sequence comes from Gryon sp. ZL-2020, assembly GCA_022817425.1. NCBI lineage: Eukaryota > Metazoa > Arthropoda > Insecta > Hymenoptera > Scelionidae > Gryon > Gryon sp. ZL-2020. The sequence goes on from JABFPJ010003967.1 coordinate 1,873, forward strand.
TATGAATGCGTATGAGTAGATGCTTACGGGACCACTTGGCTCTACTTGACTTCCGAACCCGGTCGGTGTCTTCTTCTTCTTTCTTCACTGTTGACCTTTTATTATATTATATATATATTATATTTATTTATTCTGTTACGACGTATCGTCGTAACAAAATACCACGTCGGTGCGATTGCGTAGACGCAAATATCCAAACTGATCACTCTCCCCATACCTCCCGTTCACATTGATTGAGTCATGACAAGTGGCTAAGCGCCCACTCGAAATCCAAGCGAATCGAGCGGTCACCAATCAAAGTAGTGACCATCGTTAACTCAGCTTAGTTACGGTGAGCGCCGAAGCGCAAACTCCAGCGACCCACTGATGTGTCGGTTTTTATTTAATTAATATAATAAACATATACTGATTTTCCTATATGATTAATGATTATGCATTTTTATTTTAGTACATTCACAGAAGATGTAGTTAAATTAAATAACAAATTTATTATTTCCATTATTTATTTAATAAAAATAATTATAATTTAGTTACTTTAATTTAAAATTACATTGTTATGTTTACTTAATAAAATTACTTTTATTACGTGTTATTTTAATTAATTTCAGGAGAAATTAATTTTCCAAGAAATTTCTGAGGTGAAAATTGGGCGAGAAAACAACGACTTTTGCATGCTGATGTATCACTTTTAAATTAATTTTCGTTAATACGAATTATGCCGCGTACAAATGAATAATATGGGCTAATACGCCTTAACCTGACCTATGTATAGAGGAAACGTGGAAAATATAACAATGATAAGACTAATGCGTCGCTCACATACTGTTAGGTATCGTTTTCACGCGGCGTATTATATACAATCATAGAAATTTTATCGAAATATTTTCTAATTTTCTATGCATATTCCTACAAAGTTTCTTTCAGTGTGGGATTACAGAATAAGTTTCGAATGCGCAATACACGTAAAGATATCTGTATGACAAAATTGAATCTGAAGCGCATGCGGAACGCGTGACCGCCCTCCAAATTCAGCATAGAATCGAGTCAGTTCAGTTTATCCTGCGTAAGTCTTCGATATATTACGCGGTGTTTCTTCTATCTACACGATACAAATAAGGCATATTTCATTTAACCGAGCGACAAAAATTTGACGAACATAATTTCTCATACCTAAACTAAAAATCATTTTTGAACAACACAGCATTTTTTTAACACACATTACATGAACTTGAAAACTTTTCTTAACAATGTATTTACTTAAATTGTCTTAAATTTCTGTTTCTTTTTTTTTTGTTTCTAATAGAAACACATTCTTCAGCTTGAAAAATGAATTCCGAAACCATGGAAACAGTGTTAAAAGTTTAGTTTTGATGTGACAAACATACGTGATAAAGTTTTGAGTGAAAAAGCGCGCTTTTTTTGAAACGGAATATCGTTTGTCAATAATGTGTTATGTGATGCAAATTTCAAGAAAACTCAAATTATATTTATTTACAAAATGATCCAATAAATTTTAAACGTCAACTGAGCTTATAAAAAAAGACAGCGATGGAGAAACGAAAGTCACATCATTCCACGTTTATTCTTACTTGTTGAAGTACGAAAAACGATCGATCGGTTCGAGTACCCATAAATATACTTGAATACGTTGCCAGTTTCTAAATTGGGAGCTGCCACGTCAAGAATTTGTGAATAAACTTCCCGTAAGAGAATTCTTCACATCTGGCACAAAGAAAGAATTTTAATTATGGCATAATATTCCATAACAGTGTCATGTTTCCGAAAGATATTACAAAACGCGGCATTTTTAAGCTCGCGATAAACGTTCTTTTTAAATATTACTAGAAAAATTGCTATTCGACAAGAAATTTATTCATTTCATCATAACATAAATCTTATGGCATAATAAAGTAGAAACTTTTCCAAAAAGAATGTATGAATATTAATAGAATATTAACAATGAACAGCATAATCAATAAAATGTTATTAACAAATTGCAGCAGTAATTTAATGACAACATTTGCACGTGTTTTAAGATCCGTAACATTAGTTCGTCCAAACATTACGCAGTTTAATAACAATAATCGAACCGCCGAACCCACAGACATAGACGATGAACCTGTTGAAGTGTGCAACACACTGTTTACTATTCTTGAATTCTCGCACTTGTACTACGTTCCAGTTATAATTTTATTGGGCTTGATTGGCAATTTGTTATCGTGTGTGGTATTTTTAAATACTCACTTGAAAATGCGAAGTTCGAGTTATTATTTAGCCGCATTGGCAACAACCGATTTCAGCTTTTTAGTGACACTACTTTTGGTTTGGCTAAATAATACCGTTGGTTGGGAGGTATTCAATAAGGATGGTTGGTGTGAAATGGTGACTTATATCGGTAATGTTTGCAGTTCATTAAGTGTTTGGTTAATTGTGGCATTTACGGTGGAGAGATTTATCGCGGTACAATATCCATTGCACAGACCGCACATGTGTACGATCACGCGAGCCAAAACAATCGTACTGATCCTAACGATTTTGGCAATGATAAGTCATTCGTATAGTTTTGTTACCGCTGGGGTGATTAAACATCAAGACGGTGGTGAAATGTGTTTAATGAAGAAGGAATGGACTGAAGTTATGCGAATTATCAGCATAATCGATAGTATTGCTAGCTTAATTGCGCCAATCATTCTTATCGTTGTAATGAATGCGATGATCACGAGAAATCTGCTAAAGTTTAGCCGAAGATTTAGGCAAACGCCGCCGGACATCCCAATGACTCAGTTACCCAGCAGGGAAAGATCCAACATTAATCTTCATCAGATACAGGTTAGGAAATTTATTGCAATAAGCTTTTGTTTATTTCTTACATGAAAAGAATAGAAATCTTATTGTTTCTACTTACACAAGAAAGTTTGTAGATTCATACACAGAGAGAAATTTCTTGAAAATTTCGGCCCAGTAATTAAACAAATGCTGTAATGGCCACACTTTTACTTGCGGTAGCCATATTCTATCTAAGATAAAAAAATTGTAACTACAATAGGGAGAAACTGTAGCTGGCCCGATTTTTAGCAAGAAACTATAGGTGGAACATTAAAATATTTCGCTGTGTGTAATATTATTAAATATCAAGTGAAATGAAACCTTAATTTCCTGATAGTAATAAAAAATGAAAATTATAATATAATTTCATACACTGAGGCAAATATTATAATAAAAATTAGTATTATTCATTGAGAAAGTGTTGTATACCAGTATTTTTGAACAAATTACTATAAAATATAATAAAAATTATTACATTGTGTTATATATTTTGTTTTACATATAATTGTAAATTGTGTAATAATTTTTTACAATTTTTATTATATTTCATAGCAATATTTTACATATGTTCTATATATTAATGAAATTTATTTTTTTATTTTATTTCTTATTAACATAAATATTATTAAAGATTATTTGTTAATAAATTTATTTTATCTAAATTCTTTTTTTCTTGAATTAAAAAAAGTTGCTAGGTCCAGAGAATTGAACCCGACCCTCCTAATTACTAGCCCACCATCTTGTCTACTCGGCTATTTCCAGGTTTGATGTACAACTCGTATTGGAAAATACACTCATCACTACAACTAAAATGGACAAGGTAGCAGTGGACTACCAACTTTGATTCTTGGGTTCAATTCTCTCGACACTCGCAAAAATTTTTTAAGTCAAGAAAAATAGAATTTTTATTTATGTGTGGACCATATTTAAAAAATTGCTATAAAATATAATAAAAATGGTAACAAATTATTATAAAATTTACTATTTATGTGTAAAACAAAATATATAACACAATATAATATAATATAATATTTTTATTATATTTTATAATAATTTTTTCAAAAATACTGGTATACAACACTTTCTCAATGAATCATAGTAATTTTTGTTATTATATTTGCCTCAGTGTAGTAATATATGAAATATATATGCTTCATAAATATTTTTAACAAATTCAATATAATAACAAAGTTATAAACGAATCAAAACTTGTGTAATGTTTTATTAAAAATATTATCACTCAGTCAATTTTTTATATAAATTAATTAAATTATTTGAATTTTTACAACACGGTATTTCAATATATCTAATAAAGTATTGTAAAAATTCAAATAATTTCGATACTTTGTTCTCTTTAATACTGTAAAAATTATATAAAACAAATTTTATCCCTTCTTTACTATCTAGTATAGTAGTTTTTGAAAGAATAATTTTCTGTGTATACAAAATTTATATTAGTATAATATGTAAATTATATATTTCATTATAATAATAAGTTATAATATTTATCTACTTTTCAGGTAGAACTATCATTATGACAGAATTTAATGATAATTTGTAAAAATCTCAGTTAGTATTTTTTTACAAGTCCTTAAATTTTCAAAAAGATTCTCTCAAAAAGATTTTTCAAAAAGATCAAAAAGACTACCTCAAAGACAAGATTTTTAATGATAAACATTGAATGCATTGGCGATCTGTTTTTTAATAACTTATATAGTAATATTTAAATTACATACATAATTATATTTGAATACAAATTAAAATAGAAGTTATGAACATAATGAATAAAACGTTATCAAAACGACAAAGCAATTCAATGTACAATGTACAAGTTAATTAATTAATGTCATTGATGACAGATATACTGACAAAATGCTAACGTATAAACATACATTTGTTGAAAGCAGTGATTAAATTCAATGTTACTTCAAATAAACTTGTTTCTGTTTGGTCTTTATTAATTAAAACTAATAATTTCATCATATCCATTGTTGTTCTTCAATTATATTATCGTTTTACATAACAGTTTTATGTGAATTTTCTTCTTATTGTGTTCTTTTTGTTTAAAAATATACTTTAACGTAATTTGTAAGATATTTATATATATAACAACACATTTGGTTGAAAAACAGAATTAAGCTACATTTTCAGAATACGCATATTTTATATATATATATATATTCTGATATAAATATATAAATAAGTAAATGAATGATATACTTTGAGACTCATTTTATTAATTTTTATATGCAAAAAAATTGTATATAAAAGGATTTAAAAAAATTCAAATTAAGATTAAATGATTATAGTTAAAAATGCTACGAAAATTATTTCAACACTTAGAATTTACTAAAAAATAATGTTAGTCAGAAAGATAAAAAAAACACTGGGAAATTTTTAAGAAGATTGTGTCATTGATTTTGGAGAAAAAACATGTTCCAAATTTGCATAAAATTCATTAAATCTTAAGGAAGTTTACAGATGGTTATCTTTTTTAATAACTTACATTATGAATCTTTTCAATTTAAATTGTTTAATGAAGGAAAAGAACATTCTTAAGAATTATTGTACTTCAGAATTTCATGAGGTTAGAGTGCAACAAATAAAGTTGAGAGTAAGTAAAGTAATAATAGAGTGCAACAATTGATTTTAATATTATACAATATTAAAAAAATAATTTGAAAACAAATTTTTTTCATAATTTTGTTTCAAAAGTGACTCTAAACTTATATTCCAAAAATTATATCTATAAACTCGTATTGTCATGTGTATTTTTTTCGAATTTTTACTTTCTTACAGTTGCATACTATTAAATGCAATTACGTTGAATTCAATGAAACAAAACAGTTTTTGGCACTTTTTATGTATTTTTATGTAATACTATTACCAATGCTATTACCAAAATACTAATACTAATATCAATACTCAAACTATAAAAATTATTGTATTTTGCTGTAATTCTGAATAATAGTTTTCTGCAAAACCGTCATACAATCTTTTTGAATTTCTGATCAACAGTTATTTTTTAATAAATTTTAAACGTTAGATGAAAAATGTTGTGCCTTAATCCAGAGATGGGCAATTGCAATCACTCAATTACTTAAACTAAATGTGAAAAATATGCAATATGTAATGATGCTGGCAATTCTAATAAAGATGGAGAAATCTGTCGTTATTTTGCATGTCATAGAATTAAATTATCTATAATTTCATTTATGATATGATTTTTGTATAGTATGTACATACAATTTAGTTTTATATATCAAAGTAATGGTTAATTGAAATTCTATTACTTTTCAATTTCTTTTAGAATTAAAATGAATATTTGTCTACTTTTTCACCAATATCGACTCACTTTTCAACGTTAGTCATAAAAAATATCTTTTTATAACACGAATATATAAGTTTAAAATTTAACAATTTATTATTACTATAAATATTTATATAAATTACATATATATATATAATCTAATTTAGTAATGGTCTTCCTCTGTTTTAATGAACCGTATATTTCTTTTATACATACCAAGAGTGATGAAATATATTATTTTATATTTTGATTGTCAGCTTCCTTAAGAGATCGCGTTTACATTCATTTTTACAATCATTTATACTTCACATTCCTAAGACAGAATTTACTCAAAAATATATGAAGTGACGGTTAATGTGATAAATTATCATCTTGAAAATTTTATCCACTTCTTGATGCTCTCAATTTATCAAAGAATATTATTTTAAAAGTAACTCCAAAAATAAACTTTATTCCGCATATATTTTCTGTACATTATTTGTTTACAAATATCTAACGTTAATGTAAAATCAAATCATTATTGCGCTTGTAAATTTAATGGAGAAAATTAATTATATAAAATCTAAAAATTTTTCATCAAGTAACATGATTTTTCGATGTCTAAATCAATGTTGCAATGTTGCTTTCAGTTCTGATACATAATTTAGTTACGGCATTTTCGACTTCCTAGTAACGTAATCTTTTACAATATACGAAATGAATCCCTTTTTTTTAAATTAGCATCTTGCCCATCGTTCAATGTCCGTATAAATATATTCGCACACTGAGAGGCATTGGCTACGAATTTTTTACTACAAGTAATACCAGTCTTGCGATGATTTTACGTAATCAATTTAGATATGGAATGTATGGTGTTCACAATAAAAAGGGCTATTTTCATATGTAATTTTACAATATTTTATAGGAAATTTTGTTTTTTTTTCCTTGACATCCCAAGAATGGCATGACATATAATGAAAACTTACTGACTTACTACTACTAACATACTAAATATCGATATCATATGACTCTGAGTGCACCTTTTTCTTTTATTGTTGCTTATCATATTAAATGTGATAAGCAACAAATTTGTAGGAGAACTTAATATTTGGAAATAATATTTTATTATAATAATTATGCTATATCAATATTAAAATATTATCAATAATGTACGCAATGAATTTATCAAATATATGCATCATTTTTACATTATAATAAAAAAGGGTCAGATTGTAATGTTGACGACAGCAAGTTGTTAACAAGTTTAAGACTAAATATATCTGAGCGAAAGAATGAAATAATGTTATATCTAAAATACATATGACAGATTCATTCACCAGATGCTACAACAGCTGTCATGTTAGATAGAAAAAACATACTTTTTAATATTTATATATTTTTAGAATGAATAAAAATTAGGATTAATAATAAGATTTTGCGACAAAAGTAGAAATAATTTTTTAATTGGTTTCCCGTCGTGTAACATTGATTAGGTTCAAGATAACTTCAACTATTCTTGGTAACTTGTTACAAATTAAGTTTGTTGCATGTTTTTCACGAGAAGTCCCCTATTATTCGATGCAGTATACTTATGCTGCATCTTGTATAAAACATTGAAAATAAATGTAGAATTAATATAAATACGATTATAACTTATGCTTAATATGTAAATAATAAAATAATATATTATTACATTTTTGCAAAAATAAAATAAATTTACTTCAGTTTTCTTTTGTATTAAATTATTTCATAATTGATTATAATATATTTACATAATATTATTGAAACTATATTACATGTGCATTATATTCTAAAGTTTTTTTCATTTAAAAAATTTTTTGCTCGAACGATCAATATCAATTAAACAACAGAAAAAAATGTATAACAAATATTATTGCTGATAAAATGTGTCATTTTACATAGAAACTGCGTGCTTGAAAGGAACAGGAACTTAATCGTTCAAATAAAGCAATTAAATCATGCGTATAAACTCGTTAATTTAATTCATTTTCTTATTGTTCTAATTTAATTGTTTTATTGTTCTCTTGTTAAGGTCTTTTAAACCCTAATTAAATATCTCACATATGTTTACATTTATATAGTTTTATAATAATTCAGATAAACTGAAAAGTAAAGGCCAAGTGCAAAAAAATCTAAAAAATAAAAAACAATGACGTCTAAAACATATTCAATTTTCTGAATATTGAATCTTAAGTAAGATTTTATTTTAATTCAAACCTGATTTAAGCTAAATTCGAAGACAATTTATAAAATTTGAAAAAAAAAAAAAATAAAAAACATTAATATAACTAATCACTAAAATGTTTCTCAATACAAGGTAATGATATCAATAAATATGGTCAAGTACATTCGCAAATTTTACTTGAAAAATCTTCAATTTGGGGAGTAAATCTACAAAACCTATTTTATTAACTAGCAACATGCAAAAATAATATTTTGTTAGTTTTGTTAGTTTTGTTAATCTTGTTAATCTTGCTAGTTATATAGTTATAGATACTTCTTAATTTCATTAGTTCTGATAGTTTCGTTAGTTTCGATGAAAAATGAAAAAACTTGGCGCGAACAATATTTATATGAATTTGCTATTAACTATTTGTGTGCTAGATCTCGAATTTCGAGCGATATCGAGATTTATTCGAGCGAGATTGGGCGAAATCTCGATTTTTTTTCGAGATCTCTTTTTCTTTCGAGATCTCGGTCCTTGTTGAGATCTCGGTTCTTCTCGAGATCTCAGAATTTTTTGAAATTTCAGTTTTTGTTGAAATTATTTTCTTGTCGTTAACCAGCACTTAAAAATCCCCGAAAAACTCGCACCCGAGCTCGCACTCGGCATGTGCAAGCCAGCATCGGGTCGGTTCGAGTCGAGTAATGCTGAGCTCGAGTCGGGCTCGGTTCAAACTCGGGCTTAACCCGACCCGATCTGATCCGACCCGACCTGACCCGACCTAGTCTAGCCGGACCCAGTTTTTATAGTTACACTAACTAACGAACTAAACGTATTCTTACAGAATCTAAATTACATTCGTATGATATATTTGAAATATACATTGATTATGATGCTGAATCTGAAAATTAGTTCTATAATTTTTTTTGACAGCACCGAATGACTTCATATTTTGACAGCTAGTATATTTTAAGTCAACAAACATTTATACATTTTAATAACCAGTTGAAAACACCAAAAAAATATATTTTAATTTAAGGAAAAAGACTTTTTTTGAGTTCTGTATTCATAAGCATGGCATGTTGACATTGTTTTCTGGCAAATGCAGTCTACCCGGTCTAGACTGTATTTTACTGTTTAATAATCATTGTTTATATAAAATATACTAGCTGTCAAAATTTGACTGCACCGAATGACATAATAAATTGAACAAGACGCAAAGTATTTTCAATTGTTGAACGACGAGTCTACTCAGTTCATAAAGAGCAGTACTATGTTAGTTGTAAGAGCAATTGTTTAAGTTTGAATTAAAGCATATTAAATTACTAGCTGAAGCTCCAACTTCGCCCGGGTGAAACCCTGTGACTCCCTCCCTAAAACCGTATATGAATCCTAACTAAATCCCTAGTTCCACCCGAGATACTATTTTCAAATTTGGACAAAACACGTGTATAACGATTATTAAGAAATAAGATATGGCTACAACATGGTTACCTGGTCAGCGCCCGGTGGGACAATCCACTTTAACCATGACGTGACTATATTTAGCCTTATTGGGGCTACATTTAACCTTCTTGTGACCATATTTGGCTTTAATAAGGACACCTGCAATACAGAAATGCTTGACGAATATTGCCCTTATTGGGACCATATTTGGCCTTGAGAAAAACATATTTGGCCTTAATAAGGACACCTGAAACAGAAAAAAACTTGACAAACATGGTCCTTATTGGGACTATATTTGGCCTTAATTGGACCATATTTGACCTTATTTTGAATATTGTCTGACAAGCTCTTGAGAACCTACGCACAACCTCGAAAACAAACTCCAAACTTCCTGACAACGCCCCGACAACCACCTGACAACCCACCGATAGAATAACAAACAAAGAAATGACGTGTAATTGTAAAACGCTCAGCGATACAATGAATT
>JABFPJ010003968.1:0-14846 GCA_022817425.1 Gryon sp. ZL-2020
TCTTCGTATATCTTCTCATTCCAGAAGATATACGGAGAAGATTTTGCAACCTTTCGATTTAAAAAAAAGTAATTTTGGATGCAAATTTACGAATATATGGCCAAAACACTAAAAAATGAGACTTTTTGTTTAAATGCCCATAACTTCGTTAATTTGCATCGTATTGGGCTTTCTTTTTTTTAAATTGTTCAGAAAACTTCAGATTTTCAGTAAAAAAAAAGTAATTTTGGATGCAAATTTACGAATATATGGCCAAAACACTAAAAAATGAGACTTTTTTTTTAAATGCCCATAACTTCGTTAATTTGCATCGTATTGGGCTTTCTTTTTTTTAAATTGTTCAGAAAACTTCAGATTTTCAGAATCTTTCTGAATTCAATATGGAAATTGCACTTTTTATGTCTCTACACAGCTTTAAATTAAGACAAATTCTTCAATAAAAATTTTTTCTAAGGTTTATAAAAATTACGCTATACAAATCTTAATTTTCACTTTTTATTCTAAAAGGCATTAAAAGTATACATTTCAATCTACAATTTAAAAAATAATAATTTTGGATGAAAAATGTCAAAGTTATGACTATTTGAAAAATGTCAATTTTTTGTAAATTTTCAGGTGTTCCGCTAATTGTTGTGACGAGTGTATAATTGGTCTCGGCATTCAATTACATTACCTGGAACAATGTCATCAACATCAAAATTTACGTCTTCTTGGTCATCCTCTTTTTCTTCCTCTTGTTCTTCTGAAAATGTACTTTCTTTATCTGATTCTACTATGTCTTCTATGCCTTCAAAGCGACCTCTATGATTATTTGTGCTTCTTGTGACTGTATGTTTTGAATCTGTTAGCTAGTCAGGGATTCGAGAGATTTTCCGTGGTATGCCTCTATGTTTCTTTCCTTGTGCATTGTCTTCTTGAGTCTGTGACTGTTTTTCTTGGATTTCTTGCCTGTACTGTTCGCCCTCGGGCGTTAATTTTTTAATTCTGTTTGATCGTCTAAGTTTGGTTTCATAGACAATATAACAATTCACTGGATTTCTGGATAGTGCGTTGGCATTTACTTGAGTTTTCCCGGCTCTATACACCACGTCAAAATCGTATTCCTTAAGCTTCAAGCGCCATCTAGTTAGTCTCGACGTGGGATCTTTCGCTGTCCTCATCCACACCAGTGGTTTATGATCTGTGAGAATAGTGAATCTTCTATCGTATAAGTATGGGCGAAATTTAAATATACAATATAATATTGCAAGTGCTTCTTTTTCGTAAGTGCTGTATTTTTGTTCAGCTTTATTTAAGGTTCGTGAAACGTACATAATTGGCTTGTCCTGGCCAATTGGTCCTTGACTCAAAATTCCGCCAATGGCGAAGTTGGATGCATCTGTAGTAACTAAAAAAGGTTTAGAGAAATCAGGGTATTGGAGAAGGGGTTCGTTACATAACCTACTTTTCAAAGTTTCAAATGCTTTTTGTTGTTTATCTGTTCATATGAAAGGTTCAGTTTTCTTCGTAAGTTTGCTAAGAGGCTTTGCAATTTCTGAATATTTATCTATGAATCCTCTTTAATAACCTGCAAGTCCTAAAAATTGTTGAACATTAACTAATTTTTTAGTAATCGGGAATTTTTTTACGGCTTTAATCTTTGCTGGGTCCGGCTTAATGCCATCTTTACCTATTATGTGTCCAAGATATACAACTTCTTGTCGTAAAAAGGAGCATTTGTCGAGTTGGAGTTTAAGGTTAGCTTGCCTGAGGCGCTCTGCTAATTTTTCGAATTTTTTACGGTGTTCTTTTAGAGATTTGGCATGGACTACAATATCGTCCAAATAAACGAACATTTCTATAATTTCATACGAGCATTTTAATAAATTCATAATGTCCATACTGGGTCGAGAATGCAGTTTTGTGACTATCATTAGGATCCATTGGAACTTGATGAAAACCGGAAGCGAGATCGAACGTGGAAAAATACTGTGCACCACCTAACTGTTCAAGGATGTCAACAATATTAGGCAGTGGATATGCATCGGAGATTGTTTTTTCATTTAAGGATCTAAAATCAAGAACTAAACGCCAGTTTTTATTCCCTTCAGCGTCAGGCTTTTTTGGTACTATCCAGACGGGGGTGTTCTAAGGTGAATCAGAAGGTTTAATTATCTCGTCATCTAACATTTTTCTACTTGTTTACTTAGTTCATCACGTAGGGTTGGTGGAAATCTATACTGTTTCACATGTATAGGTCTTTCATGAGTTGTTTTGATCTGATGTTTTAGTAGGTGAATAGTAGTTAATTTCTGGGAAGTTAAATGGAAAAGGTCAATATTGTTTCTTAGCAAAATTTCTGCTTCCTCTTTTTCGATTTTATTTAAATGATCTGTGTTTATCAAGAATTTAATTTCCTCAAACTTACACTTTGATTTCGTTATACAAATTTTATATTCCTTTAGGGATTTTTTCATTTTCCTTCTGCATCTGCCGGATAAGCGTTTTTTGTCATTATTATTTTTAGGCGAAGACTTGGACACGCAAAGATTTGGCAAACACAACGAAGGTTGAAAAGGAGTGTGGACATCGGAAGAAGGAAGAGATCCGATTGATTCATTTTCTTGTGGAATAAGTTGTACTTTTTAACTTCTAGTAAGGTTACTGTAGGAATTATAATTTCCATTATTTCATTAGTTAAATTTAAAACTGGAAGGTAAGCTTTTCCGTTATTATTTTTCACAATTGCATTTCCGAATACAATGCCGGAAGTTAGGTTAGTTAATGGTACATAACCTTCTAATAAATCATTTTCAATTTTTATAGGAAGAATTTTCCGTGTTGTTGGAGGTGTTGACTGTACTTGATGGAAAAAAGGTCATTTTATGGAACCAATAGTGATGGTTCCTGTATTATAGCAAATTTTTGCATTGGATTGGTCAAAGAATTCAGAACCCAATAGACCGTCTTGCTCGATTGGAAAGTCTTCGGGAACTAAATGGAAATAAGTTTTGAAGCCTAAAATATCAACGAAGATTTTATCTAAAGTGAAAACAGATTCTTGTGTAATTCCCATTTAAACTTAATATATCTTTTTTATCAATCTCTAATTCATTTGTTATTTTATTTATTTTAAGCAAATTCGGAATTGCACCAGTGTCTAACAAGAGTATCGTTGGCTCATAAAAATTTAATTTAATTGATGCAGTTATAATTTTAGGCTTTTTCAACTCGATTTTTTAGACTCGGGACTTGGTGTGATCGTAAGAGTGGGGATTTTGTTGGACGCCTTCCTTTCCCCCACTTCTTGAGAAAGGCTCTGTCCATTTCCCGATGTTCTATAACGCTCAGCATTACTTCTTGCTCTTAAACGGCATTCTTCTATTACGTGTCCCTCTTCTTTGCAGTAACGACATTTGTCGTTACTTGTGGTAGGTTTATTATGTGTATTATTGTTTCCTTTTTTCAATTGGAAGCAATTTTTGGCTTCATGGCCAGATTTGTCGCATACTTGACAAATTACTGTGTTTTTTTGATAACAGTTTTTGGCTTCATGGCCCGTTTTGTCACATATTTGACATGTAATTTTTGATTTTTGTGTTTCGTAGCAATTTTTTGCTATATGGCCAAATTTCCCGCATAATTGACATCTTGCTGTCTCTGCATTTCGCTTTCGAAAGCAATCTTTAGCGATATGGCCTAATTTTTCGCATATTTGACATTTTGGAATCTCTGTGCATTATCTTGCACAATGTTTACCCTTTGAGGCTTTAACTTTGCTAAATAGCGACAATCTTTTGTGAGATCTGAGGTTCTATCAAAAATTATACAGTGAATCTGTTTTTCAGTTTCTTCTGATTTTGGTGTCGAACGTAAGGCTTCCTGTGCTCGAAGCCTAGCTTCGATTTCCAGAGCCTTAAATGCTGCGTTATTTATGTTTTCTTCATTCTTCATTTGGTTTGAGATTTCATGTCTTAAGCATAGTGTGAATGCATGTGCTACTTCCTTTTCTAATTCGGTTTTTACTTCCGCAGGAAAATTTCCGTCATGTTCCGTTTTATAAGCTTCGATTAGTGAATTACCAATTTCGCGAGTACGATTTATGTACGAAGGGACATTTTCGTCATAACGCTGATATAATCGTGCTAACTTCCCGCGTATCAAGGTGGAGATTTGTCAAAGTGCATAAATATTTTTAAAATATGTTAATAAATCCTTAACAGTGTCAAAGGTTTGTCCCCATGTGGAAGTTTTGGCTCCATACAGGACACGAGTTTGGATCATTTTTACTAGATTAGTCTCAACATCAGCAGGTAGCCTATTTTTAGCATCCTCGCAGCCTGCTGCAAATTCGCGAAATGTTGTGTGCTCGGAAGTACCTGGAAACCTTGGTACTGCTTCTAGAGCATCGCTAGAGCGATGCTCTAGAAGCAGTACTTTTTGGGGTGGTTTCAGGAATTTTTTGACTAGAACTAGAATTAGATTGGTCGTTATCAAGATTAATTAGGTTACTAGGTATAGAAGTGATATATTTTTTTAACTCTCTCTCTCCGCCAATTGGGAGTTCAACATAATTAAAGTTTTTTGTGGTGCCTCTGGATATTGGGGTGCGTTTCATGATTTATTTTGTAAGAGAACTTTTATTTGCAAATCAGCGAGAAGGAAGAAGGGTCCTACCGACTGCGCCAGTTCTTGTCACCCTGTTATGGTCTAATCAAGGTTTTAAACTAGGGTGAAAGGATAACATCAGTTAGAGACTAATGTTACCCTAAGTTCTCAAGTTAAACTCAATATTATTTATTCTTTATGCAAAACTATATTTTCATCGGGGCTAAACAAGGCCTCCGATTCGCGCAACACACGGAGGCGTTGCTCTACTGTTATCCTATTGATAGGGGGAAGCGTAATAGTAGACAGGTTCCACTGGGGCGGAATTTTGTCTGTTCCTGGAAGAACGGGTGCTCCGGAGTAGAGCTCCACTAAAGGGTATTTCTTCAAGTTGTCTAACGTGTACTCTAACCTGGCTACCCTTTTGAGGCTGGAGGGATGTCCCTTTATGTAAACCGGGCTCGTTAACTCCTTACGCAATCTCCTGGAGATCTTTTCTACTAATTCCTTTTTCCCCACTAGAAATTTTGGAAATAATTTTAATGGGTTAGCTAAACGAGAGAGAGAGAGAGAGAGAGAGAGAGAGAGAGAGAGAGAGAGAGAGAGATACTTTATTTTAGCTTCCACAGCTAGTTTCAATTGAAAAATACACAATATATGCTTGCATGTAAGCGCGTCTTTGGATGTACCATATGTTACTTTTTTCACCTACTTAAAAATTTATACTAAATCAACAATAAATTATTAATAAATAAAACACACATACTCTGATACACACCATAATTTAAAGGACGGACTAATAAATTAAGGACGTCAGGAAAATAACGTGATCAACATTATATCAACATCTAAATAAATTAATAAGTAAACATCTAAATAAATATCAGTAATTAAATAAATGAATAAATAACCCAAATAAATATCGACAGTTAGATAAACATTTACAAACATCTAAATAAATATTAACAAACGTAAGATCACGCTAATTCTTCCCACATCTATAATAATTCATCAGTCTTCTTTTAAATACATTCAAACTTGGCGCGCGTTTTATATTTTCAGGTGAATCGTTGTATAATTTGAAACCTTTATATTAAGTTTTTTGTGCAGCTAAAGTGCGTTTAAAAGGTAATACTAAATTATTGCTTTGTCGCGTTACTCTATTGCTAATATCACCAACATATTGCATCTTGTTACATAACTCCGGAGAAACTTTGTCAGTCTTCA
Source organism: Gryon sp. ZL-2020 (assembly GCA_022817425.1). NCBI lineage: Eukaryota > Metazoa > Arthropoda > Insecta > Hymenoptera > Scelionidae > Gryon > Gryon sp. ZL-2020. The sequence goes on from JABFPJ010003968.1 coordinate 5,815, forward strand.
TTTTAAAGATTAATATTAAAACATTTCGCTTAATACGCTCGTCAACAGTTGAAAAATTTAGTGTTTCTTGCATATTACTAACAGGTGTATATATATTACAGTGTAAAATTCGTCGCATTGCTCTATTCTGTAACCTCTGCAGTCTCTCTATTTCCTCCTGGTTGGTATAGAGGAGTACCGTCGAGCAGTATTCCATTCGTCAAGAAATACGCCGAGATATTTAATTTCTCGTGTCCTCGCGATTACGTCATTTTTATATTTAATTGTCAAATCTCTATCCATTTTCATTTGGTCATTTCTAAGAATCATATAGAATGTCTTTTTAGTATTAAGAAACATGCTGTTACTGCCCATCCATGTATCCAATAGAGACACTGCAGTGTTTAATTTACGCTCCATACTTTCCATACTCTTATCAGCAACATATAGCACAGTGTCGTCAGCAAACATTCTGACGTCACAATGCTGACCCAAGTGTTGCTTTAGGTCATTAATGTAGAGTATGAAAAGCATGGGACCCAGAACAGAACCCTGCGGTACGCCATACTTAACTTCTTTATCATCAGACATTATTCCATTTACAGAGGGAAGGAGAAAGTGAAGGAGATAGGAGGGGTCAATTACCGAAAAGGTAAGTGGCATTCTATTATACAACTGAAAAAGTTTTAAGATCGTTTTTTTTCTCTGTGGGCCTAAAAGTAAAGCGGGAAATTTAAATTGTAAAAATTAAAATTGTAAATTAGGCGCAAATTTAAATGATGAGAAATTTAAAAATTTTAAATTATTAATTAAGCGTAAATTTAGGAATAAACTAATTATAAAATAAACATTTTTTTTATATTGTAAAATTAAGCTAAATTTTCAATAAAAATGGAAAAATAAAAGAAAATAATTATTATTGTAAATAATAAGAAAAACCCTAACCTTATCACGCGTTCCATCGTACACTTATTTTATCACGCTGTCGGGAGATTTTGGATTAGAATTTGTATTTGGATTAGATTTGATTTAGATTTGGATTAGAATCGTAGCGGTGTTTTATTTTCTGAGTTTTAATTTATTTTTGATTGTTTTAGGCTAGTGTATTTTTATCCATATCTAAAAATAACATTTCAATTTCAATTTTTATAAACAATTTTAATTTATATAATGTAACCGATGGTTACGGATCCGCGGAATCACTGCCAGGCGAGCGAACTATGATTAGTAGTTCGTTGCCACTAATTAGGCAGCACCTGACGGGCCGGTTGACACGAGACCCCCGAATCGCACTCTGCGAGCCGTGGCGCCTTGCCCTTTGCCGTGCGCTCGCAGAGGGCCGACCAATGTTGTCGTGCCCGGACGTGTGTGCGCGAATTAACCCGCCATTCAAGCCCCGCCAAATTGTGCAAGCCGCCCCCGCACATTGCCAGCCGCCAGCCAGCAGCCAGCCAGCCGCAAGCCAGCCAAAGCCAATCAGCCAAGCCAGCCCAAGCCCAAAATAATTTATTAAAAATTCATAAATTGAATTTTTAAATTGAATTTTTGAATTCATAAATTGAATTTTTAATAAATTATTTTGGTGGGATTATTACAACATACTAAAAAGAATGGGTAAAAGAAAATGAGTAATTTTATAAGTACAGGTATGCTAATGATACGAAAATCAAAATAATATCGAAATAAAAGGAAAAAAATAGCAAAATATAACCTTCAAATTCAAATTTTAAAAAACACAACTATATGTTCAAATTATTGTTAATAATAGGAATATTGTAATGTTAAATTTTATATGATTTATTAAATTGTTTTTTCACTGTAAATTATTTTATACATACATACAGATTTTTTTAAATATGTTTTAATTTTAGTTCTGATGAGGGCAATATTAAATGCCGAAACGTTAATAAAGAAAGAAATTACAAAAAACTTTTTGGCATTAATTTTTTAACACATATAACTATAAAGAAAAATAACAGATATTCTATCCTCTTCATTATAATATATTAAAAAGAAATTTATGACTACAATAATTTAGCGGTGTTTTATTATATTACTTTATTGAATTTAAATCATTTAAATAATTATAATACAATATTTAAATAATTTAAATTTTGAAATAATTTAAATTCAATATACATTATAATATAAGAATTATATATCCCAATAACATATAAAGTTGAAGTTATATCAAGTTAACAAGTGAATCTCAAATAATGGATCAAGAAGTTTCAAATTGATATTAGTTGATTTCATATGGACAATCAAACAAAGATGTCACATCTGAAAACTTGAGTGGAGAATAAATAATTCATCTTCAATATAACATCTGGATACCATTTGCATCAAGGCAACTGAAGTTCTCCATAAAAATTTTCAGATCCACAACTTTAAATGAAGTTCAAAATTAATCAATTTATATTTAAATTGATACAGGAGTGTCACGAGGCCACAAGTTTGAAAGATACCACATCTTCAACAACAACAACAACAGTTTTATTTTAATTTTTTAAAATACTTTTATTATATTAACTTATTATATGGACAAAGAATTGCAAATTCTCTTAAACAAATGACACATTTTTCAGGAAAAATAATATACTTAAATTCACAAAAAGAATTTTTAATCACATGTATATATAATGATTTATTTCCGGAACATATTTATAATATTAAAAAAACATTAAATAATATAACTTTTTTTAATCAAACAAATAGTAATAAATATTTAAAATATCAAAATGAGTTAATACAAAATATTTTAAACTTAGAAATCCAAGATATTTGTTCTAAAATTAAATTTTTGAAAAAAGAATACAATTATTATAAAAATGTTATTATAAAAAATTGCAGATATGGAGACATAGAACAATTTTTGTTTTTAAATTCATTAAAAGAGAAAAAATATAGTTATAAAATTAAAAAAAAACATAATAAGAAATTTGATAAATTAAACACATTAAAAAATAAAAACATAGAAAAACATTACAATTTAAATTTTAATCATACAAACAACAATAACAACTTATATTTATATCAAAAATATATTGAAACAGAACATTCTAATTGGAATAAAAATTTATCAAATATAACAAAAACAAAAAATGTTATAAATATTCTATCTTTGGGATCAAAATTTGGATATGATAATGTACAATTTTCATATAAAAAAATTTTTCAAATGATAAAAAACTTTGAATCCCAAATATATAAATCTGCAAATAATATACAAAATAATGTTAGAAATAAATTCATCACCTTTTTAAAATAATGAAATACATAATAAAAAATGTAATAAAAAAAGATTAAATTTAGGAGAAAAAATATTTCACAACCATCTAAATGAAACAAAAAATATCTTGAAAATAATCAACATTTAATAATAACCAAAGCAGATAAAGGTAATAAAACAGTAATTATAGAAAAAACACTTATATAACAAAAACAAATACACTTTTAAATGATAATTCTACATACGAAATTCAAAGTTACAATCCATTAAATACAATTTTGACAATACATTGTAATATTTGCAAATCATTATTGAAAAATAAATATATTAGCAAATATATATACAATAACATATTTAAATCTTATGGAAATTTATCTAGACTGTACACATTACCAAAAATACATAAACCAACTTTATCTTTCAGACCAATTGTTTCAACAATTGATTCTCTAAACTATAAATTTTAAAAGTTTCTATCTCGCTTTATTAATAAAGCTATAGGACCATCTATATATAATGTAAACAATTCTTTAGAATTTAAAAATGATATATATAACAAAAAAAAATCCAACCAATTATATATTAATTTCATTTGATGTAATCTCATTATTCAGAAATATCACAAATTCGACAGTTTTGAAATCCATCAATAACAATTATGATGAAATCAAAAAATCATATCATGATGGTTTTAAACCAACGAAAAAAGTATTTCTAAACATGATTGAATTTATTTTTGACAACATTTATTTCTCATTTAACAATGTTTATTATAAACAAATAAAAGGATGCCCTATGGGTAGTCCCGTATCTCCAATTCTTGCAGATATCACATTACGAGACCTTGAGAAATATGTGTTTTCCAAAATAGATTATATACAATACTATCATAGATATCTAGATGACCTATTTTTTGCAATTCCGAACAACAAAATAAAAGAAACATTAAAAATATTTAATAACTTTGACAATCATATACAATTTACGTATGAAATTGAAACAAATAAAAAAATAAACTTCTTAGAAATTACAGTTATAAATGAAAATGGTACAATGATTACAAATTGGTACTAAAAAAGTACTTACTCCGGTAGAATACTAAATTATTTTTCAATTCATCCAATTCATCAAAAAAGATCTACGATTTATCAATTGGTTGATAAATCAATATTATTATCTAATCAAAAGTTTCATCAAAATAATATCGATATAATCAAACAAATTTTAATTGATAACTTATATCCAATAAATTTTATAATTGAAAATATAAATATTAGATTAAACAAACTAAATAACACATAAACAATAATACACCAAATTCTTTTAGAAATGATAAAATAATAGTATTACCATATTATGTTAACACAAACGAAAATGTAAAATATATGTTCAAAAATTATGATTTTCAAGTAATTAGCAACATACCACATAAATTGAATACCTTAATACAAAATGATAAAGACAAATTGGACAAAGATAAAAAAACTGGAGTTGTTTATAAAATTGATTGTAATTATGAAAAAACATATATTGGAGAAACAAAGAGAAATATTAAAACAAGAATTAAGGAACACAAAAAAAAATATAAATACAGTGATTAATCAACATATAGCTCTAAATCCATCACATCAAACAGATTTTAATCATTATCAAATATTAGATTATGAAGATAATGAACAAAAGAGAAGAATTTCAGAAATGCTTAATATAAAAAAATTTTAAAATCATACATTAATTTTAAAAACAGATACAGATAAATTAAATAATACGTATGATATTCTCTTTGATTCAAATAATAAGCCACATATAGTCAGCACCGCCACATCGTCAGATTTTATCAAACATTTTTTCAAAATTTTGAACTAATTATGTGCTATTTTCGTCCACAAAAAAAAATTTTGTACCATAAATCTAAGTATAAAAATTTGATAATTAAAACTGGTTATTTTATCTAGACATTAAGTTTATCAACTACATGCTTATATAATTCTAAATAGTTAGCTAAACGTAATGTATAATTTTGTGCTGTTTTTGAGCTTTGTAACGTAGTCAAAATCATTATAATCGTTATCTTTACATTCACAAAATACTCTATTATAGATTATTATTAAGGAGCACTATGACTGCTGTAAAGATTGGTAGTTGGACCAATAAGTTAAATCTTATGTATATCTAAAACCATATTTAATATTTATTATGTTCTAATTATGTGCTAATTTTGTACACAATTAGTTTTCAACAAAAGTAATAAGAAATTTTCAAATCAAAGTATGACATAATGTGATTGTTAGCAAATTTAGTTTTTACAGGAATACAGGTATATTCATGTAATACTTATGTATTCATTATATACTAATTTTGTGCTACAAAAATTAATGTTCACAATTATAATACATAAAAAAATGTACAACTGCATACAAGAACGTTAAAAAAGCCTTCTGGTTATATTTGATATAATCTTAGAAACATCAAAAATATAATTCATTTTATTTAATGTTTTTGTACTAATTATGTGCTAATTTCTTACTATTAAAATAACTATTTTACAATCAATCGCAGGAACAATATGACTGCGATTGACAATATTGATGCAACTTTTAGAAGCATATAACAAAATTACATAAATTATATATAACATACTAGTATTATTTGTGCTGATTTTGTACTCAATGACTTTCCAACAAAAGTAATGAAAAGTTTTCGATCCAAAGTATGACATCATGTGATTGTTCAACAAATTTAGTTTTTACAGGAATACAATTATTTTCATGGGGTCATTCCAGCGAAATTCGAAAAATCGCTTGTGCACGAGGTTCACCTAATAAGCTGAAATTTTTTCTACTAAAAAACATTTAAATAGCATGCAAAATGTAGAATTACAGCCGTTTTTGAGCAAAAAAATTTAAGTTAATAAATATTTTTAATTTTTAATTTCTCAAAAAACGTCCTTTTCATAATTTTTTAAATTTAGATTTGAAACTATAATAATTGATGTTTGACACATGGTATTGTTCGGCAAAAATCCGCTCTTTCACACAAAAATAAAAGCACAGCAAAATTGTTAATCTTAGTTGAAGCAAAGTGACTTTATGAAATGCCTTGTTTTAACAAAAAGATGCTACTTTGATATATATATTAACAAATTGAACAAATGTATTTAAAATTATGATTTATTAATTTATTTCTCATTATTCCATTTGGACAAAAATTGACGTTTTAAATTAAAATATCTGATGAATTTTTGTGCATTGGCCTAAAAATATGTCGTCTGTTAACGTCCCTTTGGGGACGATTTTTTAAATATATAAGTGTCATTTGAAGTACATGTATTATTTATTTCTACTGGAAGAGTTATATATATTAAAACTCAAAAGTACAAGCCATTTGAACAAAAATTGGCACTGTAAATTAAAATAACTGATTAATTTTTGTGAATTGGCCTAACAATGTTTTGTCTATTTAAGTCCTTTTGGGGTCGATTTTTGAAATATGTAATTGTCACTTAAAGTAAACGTAATATCTGCTTTTACTAGCCATTTTTACAAGCCAAATTTACAAGTCATTTAGGTGTAAATTGGCGATGTAACATATGGGCGTGCGTGCGTGTGCGTGCGTTCTTGTGTGTGAGCGTGCGGATGCGTGCGTGTATGCGCGTGGGTTTGTGTGCGTGTGAGTGCGTTTTCGAGCGTGCTGCATCAGCACGCTCACAAATGCACTCACTCATACACAAACACACGCCCATACACGCACTTACCCACACGCTTACACACACGAACGTACGCACACGCACGCACGCCCACTCACAACGTTCGCACGCGCACGCACGCACACACATTAGCAAGTACACGAACCCACGCTTAAACACGCACGCACCTAAATACACGTACGGACACGCATACACACACAAGAACGCACGGACACAGACGCACGGCCATATGTTAAATCGCCAATTTACACCTAAATGACGTGTAAATTTGGCTTGTAAAAATGGCTAGTAAAAGCAGATATTACGTTTACTTTAAGTGACAGTTATATATTTCAAAAATCGACCCCGGACATAAATAGATAAAATATTGTTAGGTCAATTCACAAAATTCATCAGTTATTTTAATTTACAGCGCCAATTTTTGTCCATATGCCTTGTAATTTTGAGTTTTAATATATACAGGGTGTAACATAAATGTATGACACGAATATGACCATCAGACTCCTTGTCAAAAGTTCTTCAAAAATGGTCATTGCCACAGTTTTAGCCATGGTCGCCACAATATTGCCTATACTGTGGCAATTATTATACCAAGAGCCACATTTCTTGCCATACCATGGCTCGTATCATGGTGTATGACCATAGCATTTGCCACAGCTTGGGAAACGCCGTGGCAACCATGACTGAATCTGTGGCAATGTCTAATTTTGCAGAACTTTTGACTAGGATTCTAATGGTCATATTAATGTCATTTATTAATGGTACACCTTGTATAACTCTTCTAGTAGAAATAGATAATACATGTACTTTAAATGACACTTATATATTTAAAAAATCGACCCAAAAGGGACGTTAACAGACGACACATTGTTAGCCCAATGCACAAAAATTCATCAGATTTTTTAATTTAAAACGCAATTTTTTGTCCAAATGGAATAATGAGAAATAAATTAATAAATCATAATTTTAAATACATTTGTACAATTTGTTAATATATATATAATATAAATATATATATTAACATGTCATAGATTATTTTATTAACGTTTTTCATTTATTTATTAACGTGTCATAGATTTATTTTATAAATGTTAAATAGGTAAATATATAAAACTACATAAGCTTAACATGAAACGATGTTAATATATTTTAAAATAATGTATTTAATAGGTCTTTTTCAAGTATAACATTTTCATAATCTTCAATTTTTCAAATTTTTGAAGTTGAGTTAAGTTAATTTTCAAGTTATCAAAATTCTGAAATTTTCAATTTTTTTAATTTTTCAACATTTTCAAATTTTTAAAATTTTTAGTTGTTGTTATTATAATGATGAGTTGTAGTTCAACAACTTTTATCATTATAAAAGCTGTATTTCCAACTTTGTCCGGGTATTGAAAGGTAATGTAAAATCTAGCTTTCTTATGGTGTCGCTGGGCTGATGTTATCCGCACCCATACGTGAACTCGCGAATATTTTTATATGTAATAATTATGTTCGATAGACCCATCAATTTTTAAAAATGTATCAACATGTTTCTTCTTTTATTTATAACCGATTTGAATGGTCAACTCAAATTGTCCATCCGTCAATTTCTCAACATTCCAAAATTTTAATTTTAAATATACAATTTTACAGTTGAATTTGAAACTTTAAGAATTTTGCAAATTTGAAAAACTCTTGCAACTTTGAAAATTTGAAAATTTTTAAACTTTGAATATTTTGAAAATGTTGGAAATATTGAAAGTGTTGAAAATTTGTAAATTTTGAAAGTTTGAAAATGTTAAAAATTAAAAAGTTTTTATAATTTGAAATTGTTGAACAATTAAAAAATGTGAACATTTCAGAATTTTGATAACTTCGAAAATTTGCAAAATTCAAGATTTTGAAAATGTCATACTTGAAAAAGACCTATTACATACATTATTTAACAAATACATTTAAAATTCTTATTTATTAATTCATTTCTCCGTATATCATTGATTATTATCAATCAAGAGACACGGTAGTGTCTCTGGCCAAGTACAAAAAAAACGAACGTTTTTTGTACGGCCAGCACTACCGTGTCTCTTTTCAGATACAAACAAATGCCATTTTTCAACATACAAAAAAGGCAAC
>JABFPJ010003969.1:0-14844 GCA_022817425.1 Gryon sp. ZL-2020
TTCTTACATTCAGTATAAAATGTTCTTAAATTAAGTTTAAATTGTCTTAATTAAGAACATTTTACACTGGATTTCAGAATATTTTATACTGAATTTAAGAAAATGGGACAATCATTTTTTACAGTGTATGGTCCATAAATGATGAATATATGGTCAATATATGTGGTCCATATATTGTCCATATATGATCAATATATGGTCAATATATGACCATAATAGTCTTAATTTAAACTAACTATAATAAATATTATATATATATATATATATATATATATATATATATATATATATATGGATTTGTAATAATAATTACTGTCAATTACTCCCAAACAAGTATTTTGTATAATTGCCATCATTGTTCCAATCTGAACAACTGCATTTCCTAAAATACTCAACGCTCAAGTTATACTCTGTGCATTTAAATACAATATCATTGAATTTGGGTCTATAAGAGCTTCTGCTCTATTCAAACTGTCCATGTCAGATAATGTCTACAAAACTACGAATTATGCTGCAAAAAAATAATACCTCAAATCTTATTTTGAAACTCCATTTAAAAATAGAAGTTTTCTTTTATAATGTAACGTAAGATAAAAATTATAAAGAATAATTTATTATTCTTAAAAATATATATAATATTATATATAATATAATATAGATAATATACGAAAAAAGAATTATTAATATTAAATAATAAAGGACAGACAATGCATAAAAGAGAAATCTAAATAATTAAAAATATTTATATCAAATCAAAAGCTGCTTTGTAATTTTCGCATTTTTAAAAATGCTTATAAATCGATATAACCTTTCTTTTATTTTTTGAACATCGATTATTTTTATATCGATTTTCTTGAACATCGATTATTGTTATATCGATTTTCTTGAACATCGATTTTCTTAAATCGATTGTTTTTATATCGATTTTCTTGAACGATTATTTTTATATCGATTATTTTTACATCGATTTTCTTGAACATCGATTTTCTTAAGCATCGATTATTTTTATATCGATTATTTTTATATCGATTATTTTTACATCGATTTTCTTAAGCATCGATTATTTTTATATCGATTATTTTTACATCGATTATTTTTACATCGATTTTCTTAAGCATCGATTATTTTTATATCGATTATTTTTACATCGATTATTTTTACATCGATTTTCTTGAATATCGATTTTTTTGACCATCGATAATTTTTATATCGATTTTCTTGAACATCGATTATTGTTATATCGATTATTGTTATATCGATTATTTTAACATCGATTTTGTTTTGACATCGCCCATCCCTAGTTACTCGAAGTACTTAAGAACAATCGATCGCACACTAAGACAGCGTGTTTGAATATTGTAATGCGGATTGAATAATTGACTGGGTTTGGTTGGTGTACGCACTCGCATTATGCGACATGACGCATCGTGAGAAGGCGTACACGTGGCGCGAGCATCTGCCTGACATCGCGCGACCCTCGCTGACCCGCGCCAAGTACTAATAATTAACTATACGCCAGATAGAAACTCGTCCGACAAGTGGCTCCTTGGCGCATCAACATACTCCCGTTTCTTCCAACGCACTCCAACAACAAAAATATGTCCTAATTAGCACACACACTCGCATACTGCAAACCATTCTTAATCGTGCTACGCTCTTCTTCATCATTCGCGTGACCAACCTTGGATGCACAAAAAGAGACTTTTCTCCATAAACATTCAACACTTGCGCATGAAAGATACTTCAAACCTGAAATAATACTACAACTTAAATATTACAATATTCAGAGGAAGCATTTTTTATTGTCAATATAAATAATTTAAATTATTATTAATGTTTAAGGTAGAATTAATAAAAAGGATCATATGTTGTCCATATATACAAAATATTATATATGGACAACATATTATATAACAATATATTATTAATCATATATTGAGCATATATTAAGCATATATTGGCCATATGTTAACCATATATAAGCCATATATGGACCATATATTAACCATATATTGACCTTATATGGACCATATATTAACCATATATGGGCCACATATTAAACATATAAGTACCACATATATGGACTATATACTAACTATATATGGACTATATATTGAACATATATTGACCATATATAGATTATTTTTGTTAAGTGCTAATACACTGCAAATACATGGTTCATATATGGAAAATATGTAAATATATATGGTCAATATATGGCCAACATATTGTTCATATGTAAAAAATATTAACAATACACTGACAATCATAAAACCTGAAAATGTACAATTTTCAATTGAATTATTACTGTTTTTAATAGCATTCTGAATCCAACGGCAAAAAATCATCAAATTTTACTGTTGAAAACAATACTATGAAGAAAATAACGTAAATATTTATTAAAATAACTTTCATTTTTACTGTTTTTCGCAGCAAAATTGATGATTTTTTGCTGATGGATTCAGAATGCTATTAAAAAGAGTAAAAATTCGAGATCTATGATTGTCAGTGTATATTATTAAAAAATCATATATTAATCATATATTGAGCATATATTCAGAATACATTGATCATATATGGATTGTTTGTTTAAAGTGCTAACACTGCCAATATATGATTCATATATGAAAAATATGGAAATATATATGGTCAATATATTGTTCATATATAAAATATATTAACAATATACTATTAAAATATCATATATTAATCATATATTGATTATATATTAAGCGTATATTGACGATATATTACCCATATATGCATCATATATGGATCATATATTGACCATGGATTGATCATATATGGATTATTTTTGGAAAGTGTCAAATGTTTGTAAAATGTTGGTAACACTCCTAATATATGAATCATATATGGAAAATATGCATATATATACATAATATATTGTTCATATATTGTCAATATATTATCAATATTTGAATTAATTGTAACTGTAATTTAATAATTAATATACAACTATACAAATAATATACCTACCTTAATCAAAAAATGTTTAAAAAAATCAATAAATACTTTGAATTAAAATTAAATAATATTTGAATGCATTTGATAATGTGAAATATTCAAAACTGGCGCTTTCAATCCAGTAAGTAAAAAAAAAGTTAAAAAGTGTACTTGTATATCGCAACATATGATTACGTTAACCCACGGCGATCCAATTCTTTTCATAGTAATTGTACTTGAATAATGTGCGCATGCGTGCAATTTGCTGTCAACATTTTCGAATTCATCTCAGTAAACATGTCAAGCATGCGCGGCTGGGTTTTATATAACTCGGGGAAAAAAGACATTTTTCGACGCAGCACGCCAGGGCCCCGACAAGGTATGTTGTGCGCACCCCCGGGGGCCCTCGTTTTTTTGTCCTAGGGGAAGTTAGGGCCAAATTGAAACATGCTTCAAATCCAGTTTAAAACACGGCAGCGGAATTATCCGTCGATTGGCTTCTCCAACCCAAAATATTGACCTGCCAATTGAACGTCAGTTGTTTTATTTTGTTTTCTTTTTTTTTTTTTGTTTTATATAATAAAAAGAACCGAAAATTGCCGTCAATTTGGGATTAAGCGCGGTTTGCATTTAATCATGTGGAAATGTTTGACTGAAAAGTACAATATCTTATTATCTTGGCTTTCTTTCTATCATTTTCACATCTGCTATAAACTTTCACGTGCAGATCAATTGGTCAATGCACTTTGAAGGTGGCGATAATCTTTAACTATATAAATAATAACACTTTCAAAGTTATAGATGTGGTAATACATTATTTATTGAGTTAAGTGTTTTTGTTGTTGAAATAAACGGATAAATGAATGCAATGAAAAACAAAATTGTGTGAGAACAATTGCACGAGTTGCAATTGTCAATTCATCACATTTTTTCTTATTTGTTTATTACTAATATAATTAATAATTGATTATATATAAAAAAAATTTAATCAGTAAAAATGAATTCTGAAAATTTAAAAATGTGCGTTTTTTTGGCGCCTTTTGACAACCACAAAAATTGTAAATTAATATAAAAGTTATAATTAACTTATAAAATTCAAAAAAATGAAAAATTTGAAAAAAATTTTTTATTAAAGTAATCTTGGCGTCGACAAACTACCGTTTGTCTTGATATTTCCTAACTGCTATTAGTATTATTTGGCGGCAAACTGTATAACAGTTAAATATTTACCCGCAAGGTGGCGCTTTGTAGGTATTTCTCGCAAGAAAGATATATATAAGTTAACTCGAAGATTTATATTCATTTATTTACAATTTAGTGGCTGCCAAAAGGCGCGAAAATTAGATTTTGAAATTTTTAAAATTATGAAATGTTAAAAATTATTTTTACTTTTGCATTATAAATATAATCTATAATATAATAATCATATGGAAAATTTTATGATGAATTGAGACAATTTCTCATATGACTTCTCATGAGATGTCTCATAAGATTTCTTATGAGAATACATTAACTTAATGTATTTAATAAAAAAAGAAGTTTAAATTCAGATCAACAAAATAAAGTCGTTGAATAAGGTTGATATTTACAATGAAAGACTGTAATTAGGTCAACACAGGTGGAGCAGCTGGAAGATCTAACTGAACTTGATCTAATCGATTATGAGTGAAATGCCACAAGATTCGTCGAGATCAGCCCATTTAATACCAACAAAATCGCGATTACGATCGTCTAAATCTAATCAGATGGAACTTGTGTTTTGGCGCAACAGGTGGAATGCCGGCACTCTGGGAATTAACGATTTGGCCTAGTAAAAGGGAAATCGATCGAATACAATCGAATACATTGAGTTTTTACAAATTAAACATTCAAATTTTAATCATTAAAAAAAAAGTTATGCAAAAAATAATTATTTCAAAATAATTTTTAGTAATAAATTCCTAGCGAAAGGAAAAATATACTGCGAATATATTATATATTTTGAATATATGTTTTCCATAAAAAATTATTCTTAATATATTCATGATATATTCTTAATATATTTAAAAAAATGTTCCAAATTATAATTATATTATGAAAGTTATATTTTAAATATATTTCTATATTAAGAATCTATTAAGAATATATTAAGAATATATTAAGAATATAATAAAGATATATTAAAAATATATTAAGAATGTATAAACAATGTTTTCACTATATATTTTTTCTTAGAGATATTTCAAACTTACTTTCATTATATTTTAAATATCAAAACATTTTATTATACACTCTAACAATTAAAATATATAAAAGCAAAAAAGATAGAGCCAATGATGACTCCATTAACAGAAAAGAGAAGCAGCGAATTAGACTGAAGAATCAGCTTAAATTACTACTCAAAAATTGTAACTCAAAACGTAAAATGAACTAAAGTTAAAGTTCCATTTGCAAATTGAATTACAGTGAAGACCCTTGATTTATGTTAGTCTTCGTATGTATTGACTGCAAGCAATTAGTTGAATTTTGAATGCGGCATTTTAACGAGTTTATATTTCAATTGTGTGAATCGGAATGGAGTTTCCCAGCCGAAAAGCTTGCGAGCGGGAATAATAATTAGACTGCGGCCCATGGGCGACAATGGCCAATTGGCGCGGCGAAATAATAAACGGTCTGTGCGGCGCACGCGCAAACACGCTCGCACGTACACGCCAGCAACTTGATACGGTTCAATGATAAGGAACAACGGCCGCTTGTATCCGACGCGTCTCGCTTGGCTTTATTTTTCCGCCGAAGGTGAAAGGTTTCGACGACCACGGCGAAGGAGAGCCAATGCCGCTCGGCATTCGTCAGCTCGTTCGTCACGACGATTCATGCGCCGATTCCCGCCGATTCTAACCGCTTTTACTTCGTGTCTCAGACGCTTATGGAACAAATCAAATAGCAATTTTATGAATCATTTGATTTCTTGCAACAAATACAAAAGATCAAATAAATGCAATGAAATTGTAATTCAAACTTGTGAGGAGTCCAATTTTAAGTGAAACTTTTGAGGAGTCCAGTTTTGTAAACTGAACAGTTTTAAAAGCAAAAATGGTCTCTTCACAAGTTTTAGTCAATAGAACTTGTGAGAAATCCAGTTTTTAATCAAACTTGTGAGGAGTCCAGTTTAGTAAAGTGATCAGTTTAAAAAAAACTGGTCTTTTCACCAGTTTTAGTCAGTACAACGTGTGAAGAGACCAGTTTAGTTTACAAAACTGGACTCCTCACAAGTTTTACTCAATAGAACTTGTGAGGAATCCAAATTTTAATAAAACTTGTGATGAGTCCTATTTCTATCCTTTTTTCACTCATATTTTCATATGATAAAACTGAAATTCATAGGCCTCCTCACAGATTCTAAAGAAAAGCAGAACTAGCCTCCTCACAAGTTCCATTATTATTTATGTTTAAATTTTTAAAGTAAATGAATAATTCGACAAAGTAATAGCTGATTTTGTTAAGAATCATTCGTTGATATTTCACCTTAAAAGAATCTTGTTGAAATGCAGCTTCAAAGCTACTTAAAGATTATTTAAAAGAATATAATTAAATATAATCTTAAAATCGAAAAAATGCAAATCAGATATTACATCTTCATCGAAAATACCCCAAACGGCCCAGCATTTACAACTGTAATTCACAACTTATTTATTTCCATAATTAACAAACGTAACGTTCAATTACAGCTTATTTCATAAATTGCATGCGTTATCGAAAAATGAATGAGCCATTAAAGTAATGGGAATACTTTAATTTCTTACAATTTATTTTACTCGTCACATTGAGAATAACTGAACTAAAGATATCCAAGCAATACATAATCAAAAAAATTAAAAAATATAATAAATAAATACACTTTTAAATTATAAAATATTTTGTAAATGTTTCAAAGCACACTAATCCCCTAGTAAAAAGGATTATATATTGTTTATATATAAAACATATTCACAATATATTATTCAAGAAATCATATATTGACCTTATATGAATTACTTTTATAAAGTGCTAATATATGGTCTATATATGGAAAATATGAAAATATATATAGTCAATATAATAACAATAATTGGACCATATATATTGACCATATATTGACTATATATTGACTATATATTGATCATATATTGATCATATATTATCCATATATAAATCCATACATAAATAAATAAATTGATCATATATATCCATATATATAAAACATATATTAAGAAATCATATGATATTGATCATATATTGATCATATATATTGATCATATATTGACCATATATTAACCATATATGGATTACTTTTGTAAAGTGCAATAGTACACTGTTATGGACCAATATATGGCCCATATATGGAAAATAAAAAAATATATATAATCAATATAAAACCATACATTGTCACTATATTATGAATATATTTACAATATATGAACAGTATATGGACAAATATATGATCTTTGTTTGTGTTCATTTAGAAGTCCTGAACCTGGCAACGCCGCAGCGGCATCGATGAAGAAGAAAATAGGCGGTATTTTTGCGCCGAGCAGCTGTCGGCAAAATTGCCGCAGGAGGCGATGTACGTACGTGGTGTGTTTCAGGACTCTGCCGGCTACTTGAACGAAAACGCTTTCGGTCGTTTATTATAGGTCTAATTAGGCACGGGCACTTATTAGATTTAGTTTGACTGTGAACGGGGAATAAGCACACGGTGCTTGGCTTCGAGGCCTGCTAATTGAATTCAGCCTCATTAAAATGTTGTACTCACCAATCTTGTGGGCGTTGCTACCAAAGGTATGGAGCTTCTTCCAGCCCTTCAAGCCCTTCTTCCAAATCATGGCGGCTTTCGTGGGCTTTCGCTGATGACGATTGTTTGCGTACTCGCCACTCATATGCGCGTCGCAGTCCCGTCGCAGTGATCCCAAACCGGATCTGCAATGTTCAATTGATACAAATTATATTAGTTTCAGTGATTCTGAAATAATCAGCTGTTTGAGTTAGATTTTTTAAGCTGCACTTGCCGTACATTTGTTTCTATGTAAATATATTTTTACTTGTATTTTTAATAATATACTTTAGAAATATATTTTAAATATATATTAAATAACTTTTTGTCGCTAAAATATACTTGAAAATATAGTTCAAATGTATTTCTTTATATGTAAATATATTTTTACATATATTTTGCACGTATATTTTTTCTTATATTTTTAGAAATATATTTTAAATATATATCAAATATAGAACGTACTGTCGCTAAAATATATTTGATAATGAATTTCAAATATACTTTTACTTGTATTTATAGAAATATATTTCAGAAATATGCTTTAAATTTAAATATATATTAAATATATAACTTTTGGCCGCTAAAATATATTAGAAAATATATTTCCCTCGTAATTAAAAAATTACAGTGTTCATATATTGTCAATATATTGCCACTATATACATATATTGACCATATAGTGTCCATATAATAGCCATATATTTATTATGGACTCAGATTCATAAATGGTATAGTAATTTTTATTACATAAAAAAAAGTAATTTTCCATAACTTCAAAAAATGTTTCATTTCAAGATAATTATTTATTGGTAATAAATTCCTGGCGAAAGGAAAAATATATTGCCAATATATTATATATTCTGAATATATGTTTTCCATACATATATATTTTTAATATATGCATAATATGTTTTAAATATATTCTTGATATATTCATGATATATTCATAATAAATTTATAATATATTCATGACGTATTCAATATATTCACAATATATTCTTAATATATTTAAAAAAATGCTCCAAATGTACCCTTTTGACATCACATTGTGAATATATTGTCTATATTAAGAATATTATATTTTCAGTATATTTCTATATTGAAAATATATTAAGGATATAATAAAGATATATTAAGTATATATTAAATATAAACCCAATATAGTGGCAATATAGTGACAATATGTTTTGAATTACTAATATATAAAACTTTTTACTATATCACATACTATTTTTGTACATTAAAATATAATAACTTTCTACATAGATGTTGATTTTTCCTCAGACACATAAATGATATAATAATTTTAATTACAAGTTAGAATACTTTCGATTAGACTTTGATTTAGCGTATGGATTTTAAAACTGTAAATGGAGGATTTTGGTTGGCCGTCGTATGTGTACCTGTAACTAGCGCTAGAACTGCCGCTAAAACCGCTGTCAAGATCGCAGGCCACCGGCGATAAAAGATCGTCGGTGGGACTGACAGATGAAAGCAATTCCTCCGTCGAAGCGCCCCGTCGCTCGTCGGATATTCCGTGATCATCCTCATTAGCCGGTGGCATTAACATGGCTTCCACGCTAAGATTCAGCTCCCCCAGAACCTTTCGATGTCGCGTTTGAACTCTTCGGACTTCCTCCGCCACCAGCGACCTTCGCGAACCATGTAATCCGCGACATTGTCTCCTGTACAAATTATTATTTCAAGTTTATTAATTATTCTTTTTTATATTTTATTTATTTATTTAAGGTATAACAATTTAATTATGCAAAATATATTCGAAAAATATGTATATAAAAAAGAATATTTTTAACGCAAAATATATATTTCTGGCAAACATTTAGACAAAAATATATATTCTGGATATATTTTTGATATATTAAATATATATAATATATATGAAATACATATTTAATGTATTCAGCCTACGACATATATAAATTGAATATATCATTAAAATATAAAATAGAAATATATTTGTATATAAAACTTATATTTTTTATATATAAAAAGTGGAAAGAAATGACATTATAATATATATTTTATTATTTAATTAAAAAAATTTTCTTTCTACTTATTTTTTTTTATTTTCATATATATATGTTAAGCTACTCTTGAGTTCGTTTTATCAAACCAGATTAAACGATTTTCCCATCGACAAAAGTGTTTATACTTCATCGTCTATTGGATTTGAAACTCGGGTGAAATATTATTATGGATTTGGGGTCTCGTGAAAGTAGTAATGTTTTTTTTTATTGGATAAATTTAGAGACCTGCTTAAATAAACAAATTCGTGGCTGTAATGGTACATAGTACACCTAGACAGGTGTATATAAGTTTTCTAACACGATTTCTAACGGACTCTTAAACCGAATTAGACATGACAAAGCTAAGAATAACATAAGAGGCATGTGTTGCGGATTTGAAACGTGTCAATAAAACTGTTTGTTGAGTCATTCATTTTTCGTCACGTCATTATTAGAATACTTTTTTTTTCTTTTTTTTTTAATCTTGTATTTTTTTAGTACTTTACATTTGCATACAATTTTGAATGTTGTAGGATTTTTTCTAAATTTTCATAAAATTTTGATTTTTTCTTTTATTTTCCACCTTTTTTAAATTTTTACGAATTTTAATTTTCATTTTCATTTTATTTTTCGATATTTAATGCATTTTTTTACTTTTTATAAATTTTCAATGAATTTATCAATTTTTAATGAATTTTGGAATTTTTATACATTTTTTAAATTTTTCTACATTTTCAACATTTTCATGATTTTTCTGTTTTGCATGAATTTGAACTCTCAATTTTCGTCATTTTCTCAAATTTTTTTGTTAAATTTCGATTTTTTCTCCAAATTGTACTAATATTAATTCTTGTAAATCAAATTTACAAAAATCCAAATTAAACAAGTTTTTTCAACTTTTTACTTTCATTCATTTTTATCTTTTTAAAAAAAAATATTTTGAAACTTAAAAAATCTATAAAAAATATAAAAAGCTTTTTTTTAAATAAAACCCCTTTAGAAAGCCAATATCCAAAATCAAAAATCGACCCTGAATTGGACAAGTATTAATGTCGATTTCACGATATCGTCTATCAGAATTCGCTCCGTCATGGTTTATGACGAAATGTAATATTCTACTTAAATACAATAACGAGCGTATGATTGGTCCGAAATTGCGAGACTGCATTTAATTATTCATATGTTTGTGTTTGTCAAAGTATTGTACAATGTTCCATCCATTTATTATTTAACTCAATGTCTCGTTTTAAATGACACCTTGTAATCCTACATGACACAAGCAAAATTTGCTTTTTGCGTTTTATTACAAGATTTATTTTCACTTCAATTTTAAACAAGTTAAACTTTTTTTTATTAATTATGTTAATTTTTGTTTGACAAATTTTGTTAATAATAAAGTTATTTTCGAGAAAATTATTTTTAAAATTTAAAATTTAAAACATAAAATTTTAAAAATTAATCATTAAACATTAAACATTTTAAATAATAATGTTGAATATTTAAAATATAAAATTTCAAATACAAATTTTGAAAATTGAAAATTGACAATTTTAAATATAAAGTTTGAAAATTGAAAATTAAACATAAATATTAAAAAAAAAGAAAAACGAATTTTTAATATTTAAATTTTGAAATTTTAAATACAAATGTTGAATATTTAAAATAAAAAATTTTAAATATAAATTTTAAACATTTAAATTTGAAAATTTAAACATTAAAATGTAAAATTAAAAATTTTAAATTTTAAATAAAAAAAATTTATTTGCTGTACATTATGATATTATCTTTAGATACAATTTATATAATAAGAAGGTTATCGGAATTTAAATCGTAAAATTATAATATCTCACTCTTAATTTAGCTATATATATGTTTAATTGAAAGAATTGCAATTTAAGTTTGGAATACAAAATGTACCATGAAGAACATGAGTATAGAAAAAGGTGAACTCTTTGTTGTCACTTGACATTTCTATTGAATGTGCAGTCCTTTTTTATTAAAATATTTCTTCTTTTACCCTTTCACACTGACCGACAGAATAAAGGAAATGATGGATTAAAATAGGGCATTTTATATTTTGCATTCCATTCTTATTTCTAACTCCGATCGTTTATACTAAATAATAAACTCAAATTACGAATATATCATCGTTTGGTCCAATCAATCATAATAAAATTCAATTTAATGGCAAATTTAATCGCTTTTTATATTCCTGAAACGTTTTCTCTTTTATTTTTTTTAAATGCAACATTTTTATTTTTCTTGATTCTTTTTAAGAATTAAAGAAATTGTTTAAAATAAATTCCTTTAATTTAATTTTTTTATAACAAAAATTGTTAGAAATTAAAAAATATTAATTTTGAAAATTAAATTCTCTAATTTTAACAAACTAAAAATCAGATTTCAAAATATAATCTTTTAAAAATTAGAGAAAACATTTTTTTAATACAATAAAATTATTAAAAATTGTTTTAATAGGTTTTTTAATTTATAATTTTTTATTGCAAAAATTGTTAAAATAAAAAAAAATATATTGATGTTAAAAATTCAATGTAAAAGTAACTCCGAAATTCAAGAATTATAAAACAAATAATTTTGAAAACATCATCAGACTTAATTGATATTAATAAACACAAATGAAAAATTGTTGAACAATTTGTATAAGAAGCATGTCAGTCTAATCGCGTTAGATTTAAGTAGATCCAAACAATGAGGCGTATATAAAGATCATTTTTGAAGATAAATTATACAGAATGAAAGCAACTTCCTTTAGAAACAGATAAGTTTTTTTTTTGCTCATAATGACAGTGCATAAGATATATTTGAAACACGTGGAAAACACCTGTCTTTAAAAGCTACATAAATCCAGACAGTTCAAATATTGCGTTGTTGGAAATAAATATTCTGATTTTAATGTAGATTTTTTGATTTATTTATTTTTTTTATTGTTTAAAATTATTTTTAATTATTTTTTAATTTCGTTATTTCAATTTCATTTTTTATTTTGTTATTTCGTAATAAATGTATTAATTGTTTATTTTTATTTTTTTAATAAAATTACATTTTAATGTAAACATTTATTTGAAATAATTAATATAATATATTTTTATGAAATTTAAATATTTTAAATTCTATTAAATTGAAATTACATAAAAAATAATTTTATTATATAGTTTTTTTCTTTTTTCCTATTTAATTCCTATTTAATTTTTAATTTGTTAAATGTAAATTTACTTTTTTAATTTTGTATTTTATAATTAATTTACAATATAATATTATTCAGTAGTTTAATAACATATTTTCTTTTATTTACAAAAGTTATATTCTACTAATAATTCCAGTATGATATATTGATTATTAAACATTCAGTATTAAACGTACAATTTAAATGAATTTACATAAAAAATAGAAATGAAAGTTTAAATATTAATTTGGCTTATTATACTATTATGATAATAATTATTATCAGCAAGAATAATTTATTGCTAATAATCCTTCTCATAAATCATTATTTAAATATATCTTCTTAATCATTTAAGTAGTTAGAAATTACTTATGAAATTAGGCTTGCAAAAGGCTTTAATACTTGTACTCCGAACCGAAATTATATTTAAATTATTCAAATTATTACAAAGATTACTCTTAATTTTCATTGCAAAAGATATAAGATAATTAAATAATACTTATTTTAAGACAGTAAAGAAAAGTACAAGAAAAATTTATGATGAAAATAAAATTAAATTAAACGTATAAAAGTTGCGACTTTTATACATTTAATTTTATACTCATACTTTTATACTCTTCTCATACAAAAATTCTTACTGTGATACCTATTTTCAACTACATTTTACCATTAACCTTTTTTTTTAAATTACTATGTTTTTAAATAAAAATTATATAAATTATAAATATCCCTCAGGAAAGAAACTATGTTATGCAAATGTATGCAAAAATATGTTTTGCAGTTTAAATGCAACATAAAGTATATTTTGTTTTATTATATATAATATAATATAATTAGAAAATAAAATAATATAAAATATAATCGTATTTGAATAAAATATTTAAAAAAATGAAATGAGTAATAAAATAATAGAATGTTGAATGAAATACTTTGTTATAATATAATAATTTAATAAACTAATACTTTGATATGATATAAGCTTTTGCAAGAGTAAATTTATAAAAAAAAGTATTTTTAAGTATAAATACATATGTATATCTTGAAAATATATTAAATATATAATAAATTAAATATAAATTATTATTATATTATATATTTATTATACATAACTTCCTGCCGAAATATATTTCATATATTCCCTAACTGACGAAAATATATATCGAAATATATGCAAAAATATAATTTCGGCAAAAAGTTATATTGAATATATATTTTAAATACTTTTCTGAAGTATATTTCCAAAAATATATTTGCAAAATATATGCATAAATATATTTTCCAATATATTTTACATTTGAAATATATTTTCAATATATTTTCCAATATATTTTACATTTGAAATATATTTTCAATATATTTTCCAATATATTTTACATTTGAAATATATTTTTAAATATATTTTACATTTGAAATATATTTTCCAATATATTTTACATTTGAAATATATTTTCAAATATATTTTACATTTGAAATATATTTTCCAATATATTTTACTTTTGAAATATATTTTCCAATATATTTTCCAATATATTTTACTTTTGAAATATATTTTCCAATATATTTTCCAATATATTTTACATTTGAAATATATTTTCAAATTTATTTTACCGGCAAAAAATGACACACATTTCGCCACACATTTTGAATATACTCTCTAAATTTGAATGAGTGAAAAGTTCACTTATTTGCTGAGTGAAACATTTTTTCACTTCAAAAAAGTAAAAATTTACACTTATTCATAAGTGAAAACATTTTTCACTTCCAAAAAAGTAAAAAATTTTACTTTTTTATAAGTGAAAGAAAATTCACTTTTCCAAAAAGTGGAAAACTACTTTTTCATAAGCTAGGAGTGCATTTCTCAATTAAGTTTCATATTT
>JABFPJ010003970.1:0-14837 GCA_022817425.1 Gryon sp. ZL-2020
CTGCGCAGTGCTCATCTGCGCAACATTTTTCCAATAATGGTATAGTAAAATTATTAATGCCTGAAATCATATCTTCTCGTTACCATACCTTTTGGTAAACATTATTAGGTTTTTATTTTGCGTGTACGGTGAAGCGGTGAGAACCTGCAACAAATAAAATTCAATCGACTTCCGTGTCAACTCAAAAGGCCCTTTGTAAAATAAGGCGACTGTTTCCTCTTGCACGCGTACCGATAACGCACAAACGATAGCAAAAGATTCGCCAAGCGATTTTGCTTTTTTGCCAACCATTACACTTATCACTTGTTATGCAACGTTACTCGCTATTTTAGACATATTTTTCATTCATTTTTAACAATGTTGTTCTAAGTATATCTTCGTAAATTAACATGTTGATGTAAAGCAATATAATTACATTCAATAAAAATGAAATTCATATTATGAATGATCAATACTATATACAGGGTGTACCATAAATATA
Organism: Gryon sp. ZL-2020; assembly: GCA_022817425.1. Lineage (NCBI taxonomy): Eukaryota > Metazoa > Arthropoda > Insecta > Hymenoptera > Scelionidae > Gryon > Gryon sp. ZL-2020. Next base: position 482 of record JABFPJ010003970.1, read on the forward strand.
TGACATGAATATGACCATCAGACTCATAGTCAAAAGTTCTGCAAAATTAGACATTGCCACATATTCAGCCATGGTTGCCACGGCATTTCCCAAGCTGTGGCAAATACTATGGTCATACGCCATGATACGAGCCATGATATGGCAAAGAATGTGGCTCTTGGCATAATATTTGCCACAGTATGGGCAATACTGTGGCGACCATGGCTAAACCTGTGGCAATGACTATTTTTGAAGAACTTTTGACAAGGAGTCTGATGTTCATATTCGTGTCATACATTTATGTTACACCATGTATATATAAATTAATATCATAATTCATTTTTTAGCATTATATTTGTTAATATTCTCTAAATATTTGTGTGAGTAACAATTAATGGTTTCGTACTAAATGATAAATCATTATGATGATTTAAGATATCTTCATATTGTATTAAAAAAGATAAATCATTGAAAGTGATGCAATTTTCGCTTGGGTAAAATATTGAGGTCAAATAAAATAAAATAATAATGAAACACGAAAATAATCTTTTCATTGTTGGCTCACTATTTTTTAGACAATTAATTTTTCTTATAGAAAAATAACAAATGTGGATAACACATTCTGACCTAAATAAGATAATAAATGACTGAAAAAGCAATATGATTATAATTCTGATGATTTTTGCATAAGCTACTCTATCAATTGCTTTTATTAGTTTAATAATAGTTTATTTCAAAAATATAATATAATTTATATTTATAAATGCAAAAGTTTTTAAATGTAAATAGAAATTAAAATGAAGATTTATGATGTTCATAAGATATTATGTGGTCGATACATAGTTAACTCTATTCTGAGGAAACCCTTCTTAGGATTGGAAATGAGATAGCTCCTTAGTTGACGTTACGTCTATGTACTTCGTAATTCTATATTAGAGTCACGCGCTACGATTCGAGTGTCATATTAACAAAATTATATTATCTCTACGAGTAAACTGATTGCATTCACCCAACACAAGCTGTCCTTCACGTCGTGTTAATTTTAATTGTCAACGAACGAAATTCGGATTATTGTTCCAATTTTCCGATTATTTCATTTTTTTTCTCTTTATTTTAGAAAAATCACAATATTTGTACATGGAAAAAAATAATCTCACAAATTTCACTAAATTTTCTAATATTATCGTAATAAAAATTTCTAGTAAAAATATCTAGTACAAATGTTATAAAAAACAGGATATATAATACATTTTCATATTATATTTATTAAATAATATTATTAAAGCGGATAATATTTTGATTTTTTAATCGAATAATACTTCATAATTAGACTATAGTAAAATTTGTTATATTATTATTTTCTGTGTAACATTACCGTTGTAATATTATAATCATTATTGTGGAAATTATCTTTCTTTCATCTTGCTTTTCTTAAGTCGAATTGGTTATTGCGGCCTACTTCTCCAATTTTATGTAGGTCACATTTTGCGGGCGGATTTAGAATGCAATGAACTGTTTATTTCGTATAATTTCATTGATAATTATATTCAATTTCCAATTACTGTATTTAATTTTAATTTGTATTCATGTATTTTTAAATATTAATTATTAATAATTTAATTAATTATTGTTTTACTTGTATATTTACATGTGATATATCATACCGGAAAAATGTCAGAATGATTGTTTATCTTAAAGTAAACATAATAATAGGTTTATTATTATGTTTATTTTATTTTTTTTCTTACTATAGCAAGAACTCTAGCAAAATAAATGTTCATCGTAAAAGACCATGATTTTTCCTTATTAAACTATTTATAATCTTTCTTTAGGTAATGAATTATTAATAAAAAATATTGTTCTCACTCTAATTGCTTTAGAACGGAGAGTACTTTTCTTAAGAGAATGTCAAACTTCAGAAAATGCCTACATTACCGACATTTATGTTCTATTCACATATATTGTATTCTTTATTTATAAGAATATAAAGCAATCTTTGCGCAAATAAAGGCATTACGTCAATTCTCGATGAAATTCTCTTGAAATTGATATTTACAAATTATTTATTAACGCTACAGTAATTGCGTAAAATTGCAAGTCTTTTTTTGCACACACTTGGAGTAACTTACAAAATATAGTCAAAAAAGAAATGTAATTTTGCTGAATGCTCAATTACTGCAGCCTTACAAAATAATTCACTTCGATCAATTTAAAGAAAATTTTACAAAGAACTGATGTAATAACTTTTTTTTCAATATTCCTTCATGATTTCTATGGGTCTTATGCAAAACTTTTTTGCGCCACAATCGGAATTTGAAGTTGGCATTTCGCTTAGACATCTTCTTGAAACTTGCAATGTTTGTTGAATGATTGATTACTTTTTTAAAAGTTTGTTTTTCATATTTATCTCATAATTTTCTCTTTAATGTAATTTGATAATAAAATACAAAGAATAAAGAAAATAAGTATCATTGAATTTAAATATAATTAAAACTGAAAGCTCGACAAATACAAAAATGTTCTTCAATTTCTTACATGAATCAACGCAAGATTTCAAAAGACTTTTTTCATTTGACATACAAATAATGCTCGTAAACTGAAGCACTTTTATATCAGCGAAGCTGCGCGTCACATTTTGATTTGAATGAAATGACGTTATAAAAAGCAATCGTCTGAAAACACTGTCAAACAGTAAAGGCCAAGAATTTGAACGAGCAATTCAAGTGCTCAAACTCGAGATAATTGAAGGCGTGCCAAGCGAATTCACGGGAACAAAAATGTCGTGCCTTTTATGTAACAAGAAACGTCAAAAATTGGCAGGCCGTTGATATTGTCTCACAATTTTCTTTATACACTCTCTTTTATTACTCTTATTAATATATAAAATTCGAATTATGTTTGTTTGTATGTCAATCAGGTACAATCTACTGAACTTATTTCAACCAAATTTTGAAGGAAAATAGCCTTAGACCTCCAAAGTGTCGAAGGCTCATCATATTTTTGCGATATACATTTGATGTTTAGAAAAAAAATTGTCATAGCCTCCTCTACCTTGGGGTGTGTCATAGGAGATCATAGAGGTCATAGAAGGGGTTGATAGGGCGTCCATAGGAAGCCCATATAGAGTCCATAAAAATATATAGAGTGGAACTATGATATTAGTCAAGACTCGCTCGCTTTCGCCCAGGGATTCAGTTAGTTGCAGATAAAATGCAAATAATTAGGAGACAATATGTTTCTACACGTACATTGTGTAATAAATCACACGCGAACTAGTGAAACGTATGTGTTTGGGCACATTTGCGCGATTTATTCGCGTGCACAAAAAGCCGAGAATACGAGACTACAAATATAGATGAGCCGGCAATGCTGAGCACGAATAATCAGTCGGACGAGTGCATTTATATTTCGGCTGACGCGTTAATTAAGAGCAGTTTCGACTGTCTCGGCAGCTATTAAAACGGCTATGTGCAAACTTGTGCTTATATCGGAAGAAATTTAAGTGTTAAATGCGCGTTTCATACATCGCAGAATGAAACATTTGCGTTCATGAACTTGATGATATTGCAATTCATGCAGACAATCGACACGTTAATCATGAATTTTGTATATCTATTATTTAATATACATTAAGGTTATTATTGTGAAGTACAAGCTTTTGTATTTTGAACAACTTTTTCATTTTAAAGATGAATTGAGCTATAGAATAATTTAAGTTATTAATAAACATGAACATTTTTTGCAAAAATTATTGCCCTCAGAAAGAGTCATTAAGAATCATATGGTAACCGAATTATGGAAATATTATAATATGCGATATAGTCTAGAATAACAATAAATTTGTTAGAAATCTGCATTTAAACGGACCTATTAAAGTATATTTTAAGTTTTTATTTCCAAACGTAAAATAATTTATTTAATAAATTTTTCTAATTTTAGAGTTAAAAAATAATATTTTGTTTAAAATATTTTGCTTCAATATTTTCTATATGCGGTTGCACTGTTGCACGAAAAATATTATTTATCAAACTCATTGCTAATAAGATGAAAATCAACTTATAATAAAAATTAGAATAAAGTCATTAATGTTTACACTTTAAGAGGATGTTTAAGCGAAATGCCAACTTCGAATTCCGACTGTGGCGCCAGAAAAGTTGATCATAACATCCATAGAAATTATAAAAGAATATTGAAAATGAAGCTATTAGGTCAATTCTTTATCAAATTTTCTTTAAATTGATCTAATTAAATTATTTTGGAATGTTACAGTACTTGAGCAAAATTGCATTTCTTTTTGACTATAATTTGTAAGTTTTTTATTTTTTTTGTCCATAAGAGTGTGCAAAAGGACTTGCAATTTTACGCAATTACTGTAGCGTTAACAAATAATTTTTGCAAATCAATTTCAAGAAAATTTCATCAAGAATTGACGTAATGTCTTTATTTTCGCAAAAATTGCTTTACATTCTTATAAATAAACATTTTACGAAAATAGAACATAAATGTCGGTAATGTAGACATTTTTTGAAGTTTGAAATTCTCTTAATATAATAGCTCAACATTATATTTTATGTGAATTTATATTTTTAGTCATAAACAAATATAGTAAATGATTGATTAATACTAAAATGGCATTATGAAGCTTTAATTGTGTCAATTCATCGTTGGAACATAATTTTTACAAATGAGTTTTTCTTGCATCAGGTTTTTACTTACGAAACGTTTGGAGCGTTCGTGCAAACGTTTTAATTGTTCGTTCAATGTCAATTAGACACTTGTTCGTCCGTCAACAATAATTACCCTCAGCTAGGCGATCATTTGTAACATCGTCCCACCGTGCAATTTCGCACTTCATACTATCGTTTTTTTTTCGTTCCAATTAGAAAATTGTATAATCGAGTAATGATAATGAACATTATTATAATTTTATTCATCAATTATATTCTGAACATCACATTTCGTATATACATTTTACTATAAAACAATTCCGGAATTTCGTTCAAAATTTCATTTTGAACGAAAAAAAGCAAGTTGTTGAAAAAACTCATCATTGTAAATTTTAAGAAAAAAATGAAAGGGAAATTGTCAAGAACACGCAGACAAACATATTCACATAAACATGTGTAAATGAGCGGTGTAAAACATTGTTTTTATTGGTTGTGAAAAGAAACTTTTAAATGCATTTGATGCAATTGCAAAGATGAGGATGTTTTATATTATTTTTTATTTAAGCCCAAATGTTAAATTTGGATTTTAAACAACATCATTTTAGTATTATTATGATGAAAGATTCACATAAATTTCAAAGTTCTAATCTTTCTAAACAGTGAATTACAGTGAATTATCTTTCTTAAATTGGACAACACGTCTAAGTGTTTCGAAATGAAACACTTCTTTTTCTAGTGTATAAACGATAATTAATATAATTTTCATAATTGTCAAAGAACAGGTACATTTACTTAATAGTTTGAATAAGACTTAATTAAGTGTAAAAATATGATTGTATTACTATAATGGTTGACAATCAGTCTCAGTTATTGCTCTATTCGTCAAATAAAGCTCAATTGTTCTTGAAATGTATCTGTGATGAGAGTCGCATTTTTAGAATCTCCTATTTTGGAATTTCTGACCTCATAATGTTAATTATAAAACTTATATACAGATCATTAAAATATTTAAAATTATCTTAATGCAGATTTATAATTAAATCACATTTTAATGATACTTCGTAAATTAGACTTCGAAGCTTCAAAATATGTAAAAATCGGCATGATTACGATTGTGCATGTTCGATTGTGCAACTGCGAAAATTTTATTACTAAAATAACATTTTTGACAATTATTTTATAGTCTTTTTGAAGAAAAATATTTATTTAATCATTTTTATTATTAAAAACATTATGAATAAAGTTCTTTAATGCATAAAAAATTAAAGTTGCACAATCGTCCATTGCACAATCGTAATCATGCCTAAAAATCTATCAAATTACAAATAAAATAATTAATCACAAAACAAAAATCAAGAATGAAAAGATCAAGTTCAATAACATACTTAAAAATCTATAAAATCGTATACATATGTTCTGCAGACAAGTTATAAATAGATCTAAACAAATAATAAATACAAGAATATGAAAGAAAATTGGTTCAAAGGAAAACTGGTTATCACATTTTTCCACAAATAATGCATTCGTGCATCTAATTAAACAGAATCACGTGGGATTTGCATTTTAATGAAATGCTTAACATTGAAAAATAAGTATTATGTAGTCACATCGCAATTGATCATAAATATATTTATATGCGCGAAATACTCAGTGAGTATTCATCATCAATTGATATGACTGTCTTTCCTTAGTTACGATAGTAGCATTCTCTTATTCTCACGTTATAAACCTTCTAAGAATTGACTACAACGCAGCCGTTTTCACTTTCACACGATTTCTACCTATATGGGCATATCGTAGATGAAATAAGAGGGCGTTTCGTCCGGAAATCCTTCAGAAAAACATAATAAAATAAAAAGTTAATAAATTGCAAAAATAGCGTTTCTCTCATAGACTTACTTTACTTTGCAGTTAGAATATTCTACTGTATATATAAAAAACAGTAAATTAAAAATAGTTCCGGGTTAAAAAATAATATTAGACAAACGAAAAGTGTTCTTTTTATATACTGTTCTAAACTTTTTTCAAAGCGAAAATTCTTAGCATGACTATAAAAAAAGAGATGTTTGATAATAATAATTGATCACAAAAAATGGTAAAATCATATTTTAAATCTGCAAAAGTAAAGTACAGCTTGTAAAGTTTTAATAATAATGAAGTTTAATAATGATGTGTATCTCAGTCGCAATAATGTACACCCGCATAGTCGTTTGTTTAATCATACACATTACTCTTTTTAGTACAAAAATCATTTCAGGACATTTGAGAGGAACCGAACTCTCAAGTAGTGTAGGATTTCTACACACTAAAAACCGCCTATCTTTCTCCAAACCCGTAGAAAATAGTATATTTTGCACCAAGGGAAACGAAAAAGAAAATTCCCTACCGAGTGCGAAGTTTACAATCCGAGCCGAAGGCGAGGTTTGTAATAGCACGAGGAGAGAATTTTCTTTTATTTTCCATGGTGCAAACGATATTTTTCGCCACAAGGGAGCAGAAAATGCAGTTTCTTTAAAACCCCCTAGAGATGGAAACTGCATTTTCTGTCACCGTGTGGCGAAATATTATATTACGCAACAAGGGAAGTGAAATCCCCTAATGAGTTTTCCGAAAACTCCCTAGGGAGGAAAAGGACACTAGGGAGGAAAAGGGCACTTTTCCTCCCCGAGTGACGAAATAGCATATTCCCAACAAGGGAGAAATTCCCAATTCGACTCGTGTGAGATTTCTGCACTCGCCTTCGGCTCGTGCATCAAACCTCATACTCGTCTAGAATCGGCAACTTTTCTCCCTAGTTAAGGACGATATTTTTGCTCACCAGTATATCGAAAAGGTCTTTTCTTTTTCGAAAAATGGGATAAAAGTGGCACTTTCCCTCTAGAGGGATGGAAAGTAACTATAGTAATGGAAAGTAACTAGAGTGATGGAAAGTAACTAGTTAATAGTATATTACGCAACAAGGGAGATGAGGGAAACGAATTTCCGATCATCTCCTATGTTGCGTACTATATTTTTCGTTACTCGGGGAGGGAAATGCCATTTTCCTCCCTAGGGAAATTTAGGAAAATGGCTTTTTTCCCTCCCTCGAGGTTTGTAACCTCGAGTTTGTAACTCGCGGTTACAAACCTCGCGTAAACTCCGCTCGGGAAAACGAATTCCCGATCTCATCTCCCTTGTTGCGTAATATACTATTTCGTTACGAGGGAGGGAAAAAAGCCATATTCCTAAATTTCCCTAGGGAGGAAAATAGCATTTCCCTCCCCGAGTAACGAAAAATATAGTACGAGCCGCGAGGTTTGTAACCGCGAGTTACAAACCTCGCCTTCGGCTCGGCTTGTAAACTCCGCTCGGGAAAACGAATTCCCGTTCTCATCTCCCTTGTTGCGTACTATATTTTTCGTTACGAGGGAGGGAAAAAAAGCCATTTTCCTAAATCTCCCTAGGGAGGAAAATGGCATTTCCCTCCCCGAGTAACGAAAAATATATTTAACATATATTTTAACATTGATCTAAAATTTGTGAATCGTGGCTCGACTTTAATCAGCACACTCCGACATTCGTCTAATGACCAGGGAAGCATGAAAACTTAAATGATTCCCGAATACGAATCTGGCAGCTTTTGCCACTGAGCCAGCACACTCGGTATATTTGTAAAAATACATTTTTTCCGTACACGGAAAGTCTTGCGAAGCCGAGCAAAGGATGTCACAGTATGCTGAAAGTAAATTTCAAAAACAAAATTTTGAAATTGACGCACAAATTTACCGCTGAAAAGCTTCTATACACCTAGCCATTAACACTCGGTTACTAGAGAAATCTATTTTTGTGCAGGATACGGTCGATACTATACATAGATACGATCCAATTACGTCTTCGTCGACTTGATGCGCCCACTATATAATTGCAAAAATTGCATATTAGTTATTGCAAACGTTTTTGATTGGCTTAATTGTTTACTTTTTATTAATAATTAGTCTAGACATTTCCTTCACTTGATTTTGAATAACGTTTTATTAACGTGTATTGTAAATAAAATTCAATAATTATGAGAAACAACTTTTTTTTTCAAAATGTCTTTCTGATTTGTTTCATTTGTTTCATTTTTCACTGTACTTCATTAATTTAATTTGTTATTTGCAAGATTTATTTAACATAAGGTAGAAGTACCGGTTTCCGATACTTTAGTCAGGATACTATCAATAGTTTAAATTAAATAGTTTATTTCGACGGTTCTTACGAAATACATTTCTATTCAATATTTCCTATATTATTTTATATGGAGATTTTTTAAATAATAAAAAAATTTTTTTATACACATTAAAATAATCGATATTTAACGATTCCCACCCTAACCTGACAATGTCACAAACATCTAGATCGTTTTCTGCGTAAACAATGAGCAAGATATTTAAATGTACATTCTTACATAATTTTGCGTGAGATTAAGTCAATTCGAAAGATTTCATTGTTACAATGATTACGATGTTATAATGATTATTGTTTGCATTGCGTTTGTTGTTGATTTGTTGATTTTAATTGAGAAAGATGAAATGTCTTTCCTTGACATTATAGAGAGGGGATAGAATGTACCTTTTACTTTCCTCCCATTACTATAAATCACTTAATTATATTTCCGAACGATTTCATCGAATTATCGATAATTCTAGGAAGTCGAAATTTTAATTTCCTCTAACGCGAAAACATAATTTTATGGGAATAATTCGAATGATATAAAAGTAAGAAAAAGTCAAGATATAATGTGTATGACAGTTTTTATGATGGCTAAATAGATTCTCGGATGCACGAACGGGGTTATTCAAAGTACATACAAATAATAAAGAATAATCTGGTATTGATTGGACGACATCGGCTATGAAAGCGAGCGTGGCGTAAATAACGCCGGGGTTAATTAACATTGGTTCTACTTAAGTAGACTGACTCCTTCGAAGTAAGACGATGTACGACAAAGAATTCACCATCCACGTTCTAGTTATGAAATCATGTATGAGTATATATATGTGTGTATATGTTCAAATGCATAAAAAAGATGGTCGCCCATTTATAACAATCGTACATACATATAAATTGTATATATCACGCATACAAACAAAGAACCATGAAACACGATATGATTTGTTCTAAGTCGTTGGATCGTAAATATCGCGTTGGCGTGAATAAATGAATGGATGAATGAATGGACACTGACCTTCATTGCACCATTCCAAGCACATGTGTGACAATTAATGTCGAAACGTGCCCGACGAGACTATTTTTTTATTCGTAATGTCGCTGGTTTGATTGGATTTTATAATAAAAAGAACCATGATTAATCATTGGACGAGAATAATAGTTATTCGAGATTAATGCGAATATTTTGAATGCAGACTTTTGTTTCATGAGTTTTGTTATCCTGCATTTAAGTATAACAAAATGTCTATATATTTCTTTATATTCAACTTTATCAAAAATATGATCAGTAAAATATTTATAAAGTTTTTATGATATTTCATTTGATTAAACTTTCATAATAACAAAATAGCTGCACTGAGAGCAAAAACCAATAAAAATTACCGTGCTTGTCATAGTAAACATAAGTAAAATTGTCGAAAAGGAAATAAATATGTTATTTAATTGATATTTTGTAGTGATTTACTTGACTATTTACATTTAGTCTACATCATTTTTAAGTAAAGGACCAACAATTTTTACCGTGCTGTTGTTTACAGTCTATATTTAGGTATTATATGTAGTTATGTTTAGAACAATTTGGTGTGCTGTTAATAATAAATGCGTGCTTTTCATTATATTTTATGTTTTACTGAATTCAAATATTACCATGGTAGCACGGTAAATGTTTCGTACAATAATTGCTATCTATTTATGTTTGACTATTTGGATGACTGAGTTTCTCGATACGACTTTTTTCATAAACAATGAAATAGTACAGTGGATAAAACAGCGGCCTAACACTTTGGAGACACGAGATCGATTCCCGGAGAAAGAGAATTTTTAATTAATAAATTTAAATTAAAATTAAATATATGTTATAAATAAATTTCACCTTACTGGTACATTAAATTTGTTGTTTTTATCCGTTATTCTTATTATATTGTGAGGATAAATTATACCGTACTGGTAAGGTAAAATTTGTTTTGTTTTGGAACTGATTTTACATCGAAAAGTTTCTTAAAATAAACCGGAAGAAACGTAATTTTTAATGTTTACTCATTATTACTGATGTTTACTAAATAACACGGTAAATTTAATGATATTTTCACTATACTTTTTATTTATTTTTTGGCTCAATGTGAAGTAAAAAACAATTAATATTTCCAAAGTTTGCCAAGATTAATGAATAGCCAATTTTTAAGTCTTCTGTCAATCGAAATAAAACGTACAAATCCTTCAAAAATAGTAAGAAAGGGGAGGAAATTTCAAGGTAGCTTTCGTGCAGATGACCGCAAATCTCACTAAATACATATATACAAATTAAATTATGAGTATTGCTAGCTTGTACAAGTTATTTCAAGATCGTTCGGTTTAAGTTGCCCGCGGCTCTATTCGAGGCTATAAAAATCCCCTCACCTTGTGTGGCTTCCGGGTGCGTCACACCCGGTTTGCTGATGATAAATACACGTCAAATGATGGAAAGCTTTAATACTCACATTATCTTGATGATCAACTGCCACATTAATTGCAAATCCCAAAAGTGTATTCGAGTTACGTTATTATTTAAATTAAGTTTATTACATTTTAAGTCTTAATCGAATGTATCATAAACACAGCATAATCGATAAAAGTAATTTTTATGGTTCATAGAACCTCTAATTTTCATACATCCATTTCTGCGCCAGAACGGGATGTTTAACTAATTTTCGGTTTTGCAGATTTCAAAATTTACTGCGACATTTTATCGTTTAATTAGTAACATCATCATCTATATACTTTAAGCTCAAATAATGTTCTCTTTATCTTATTTGGATAATGAAATCATGCTCTTGTTTGCGCACACGATTACGTAAAGCATATATTAAATGTATGCTAATTGGCTGACGTCAGCATCATTTGCCAATCTTTGTTTATAAACACAACTCTCATTATTTGCACTTACTTGCCATTTCAGCTACTTAATTGATTTTGTTCAGTGATCAGTTCAACCTCTTTAGTACCATTCGATAACAAAATAATCAAGTTGTAATTGTGCGTAAAAAGAGAACTGAAAGTTGAACATTTTTTATATTATTAAAAAAAAGCTTGCATTGTCCAACAACAGTCTTATCGAATAACAAGCGTTTTGGTGTTTATTTGATGAAACAGTTAAGAATTTAAAAAAAGAATTTTGCATTGGTAGATAATGTATTATAAACACAATTATTTCTTCACTATTGTCTTACAAGTATGAAAATATACAAATAAAAATATATATATCATATATTTACTCTTTAGCTACCGTATATGTTGCATATATAAAGAATATACATGATTATTTTTACCTAAGTTCAAGTATTTTATATTTTAAGTAGCCGTGACTCTGTGGCCGTTATTTAATAAGTTTCAAGGCTAACCCTTGCCCATAGTATATAATCCGCTATCGAGAGCGAGCAAACTTCTCTTGCAACTCGCAAACTTGTCGTCCCTGATGTGATTATTCACCTAAGTTATATCACGCATTATCTATATCAGTGAATCTCCATTTTATATATGGAGATTATATATATTATATATATTATACTTATAATCAAAATCTTTTTATATTTATTTGTTAGTTATAAATAACAACCTAAATTGTTCTAAGCAAATGAAAGAATATCACTTTTCTTATTTTATTTTTTTATTGAAAATAAAAATCAGTACCAATTGAATATATAATTCTGCATAATTCTGTATGATTTCTATATATTTTTTTATGTACAGCACTATTAATTTTATTAACATATAGTGATAAATATTATATAGTTAATTTGTCATATACAATAAGTGTTCTGAAATTCAAAATGGAGGTATAAATGAGTAAACGAAATAAGTATCTAGAGACGTTCGTCCATTCTATTAAGATCCTAAATGCAAGTAGTATGTGAAATAACGACCCTCTTATTTTTCGTGTCATGCAATATACCTTATGTGCCGATTTTCATCATCTAATTTTTGATCAGCTTGTTGTTTGCAAACGCAAATATTTCTTTTCATTTCAGTCAGTGTAAATGACAACCTCCTTGCTTATTACATTTCTACTTTGCCGAAAAAAGTCATTCTGTAACAGTACAAAAAGTTGACAGTTTACTACTCGAAACTTTTGTCAATATCGTGTCGTGTCAATTCCAACCCATTCACATGTCATTCACTTGAAGCCTAAGGCCCGTGTCTTTACTGAATCCTTACAAAAACACATATAGATGCAGTCCTTGTCCATAATTTAAAAGCCTCCGTAAGAGGAGTATTCATTTTCTCTGCAAATCAAATCTTTGCGAATTTCTGAAGATGGATTTCTTAGACTTAAAATCAGAGATATCTAAAAAAAGGATATCTGCCCAATCATGTATTATTTGTAGGAATAGGACTTTTTTGTTCTTTCTTTTAGCAACACGTATAACAAATACACAGTCGCATCATAACTTTGTGAATCTACTTCATTTTACTTGAACTGCACTTATCAATATTAATCTTTTTGTCTTCTTAGATCAATTTCATATTCAGAATGAATCCCACACATTCGGGAATTTACTGATTTGTGATACATATTGTTTCGTACGGACAAAACTGGCTATTCAGCTAGTTCCATATATTTCTTTTTCGCTTAAAGGACTAACTGCATCTTTAATTGATTAACTGTAAGTCTCGTTCTTTCGCATAATTCAAATGGTGCTTCATGGAGTCAATACAAATCTCCTCAAAGTTAATTAAAAGTTCAATCTCTTGAACTTCATTTTTACGATAGCCATTAAGACTCTCTGCTACACTAATGCTTGTTTTTGTCAAATAATAAAGATCAGACAGTAACTAATCCTGCTTCGATAGGTTCCGCACCAACGGCTTCCACTTTGTTAATGGCTATCGGCTCCAGAAATGTTCGATAAACTTTTTTCCTTCTGAATAATGACAGATCCTCAACTCTAGTTCACATATTTTGTACCAATACTCACTCTTAAAATCTACAAGGAAACACCGCTTATAGATTCTTTTCACATTTTCCAAAAGAGAACTCTGCAATTCGTGTTTAAAGCCTATATTCATGTCCTCATACCAGCGATAAGGTCATGAATTTCCTAATGACAGAAAATGTACGTAATGTGTAAAAATAATGAATAGCAATTTGCCAATCAACAATTAATTACTTCGCAGAAATGTCTATTGTACACGACAAACAGATAAAGTTTACCAAATTACTTTGATTGTGTTCATTTAACTTTCTCCATTTTCTCTTGTTGTATATAATGATTATATTTCTGCACGAAATCGTACTTCTTATTTAGATGTTCTGTGTATACATACGCATCATCCTACTCATCAAAATAATTTAGTATTATTATTGTTAATTCATAGGGTATTCATAACTAACAAATCTTTGTACTTAAATTTCTGTAAAGGTCATCCTAAAGGTTATCCTACACGGAAAATAAAATTACATTAAAAATTACTATACTGTACAGCAGCGCTGTCATAGAAATATTTTGTTTACATTATTACAAATCTGTTTACTTTCAAAATACTAG
>JABFPJ010003971.1:0-14837 GCA_022817425.1 Gryon sp. ZL-2020
GAGGGTGTATGCCAAAAAATTGACTTTCACCGAACTTATCCTTAGTATGTATAAGGCCACTCTGGGGGTGCACCCTCATAACCTTGGATAATGTTTTAAGCTATGTGGATATAAGAATTTTTTGACATTATTAGGGGGGAGGGGGGAGGGGGGGGGTCGACGAAACTCAAACTATTAGTTTCTGTTCATACATAAATGACATTTTAAAATTAGAGAAGTAACATAATCTTTATCAATTAATTCCTCTATTAATTAAAATTTTAACGTACAAATGTTGTAGTTTTTGTAGTTTCAGATATTTTTATCTTTTTTAAAAAGAATCATTAATGTATTAACTAAATATTATTGTTTATTTTTGTTTTATTATACGTCTTTTTATGATATCCAATTACTATCCTTGTTTTTCGTTCTCTCCTCCGTAAACGACTCTGTGGGGTTCGCGAATACCCCTGGATAATGTATTAATTAAGCGATTTGGCGGTATACAATTTTTAACTACTCTGAGACCTTAATGACCATATGCGCTGGCTGGGATAGTTGTGTAGAGGAGGGGGTCAATGCCGAAATGCCGAAAAAGTTACTTTCGCGCATTAATCCGTACTATATTAAAACCAATGGGTGGAGGAGGTTTTGCAATACCCCCGCATAATATATTAAGCGATTTGACGATACAACATTTTTTTTACCATTTCGAGGTCAAAAGCGTCGAAGATTCTAGAAAATTTGCCATGAAAAATTGGAAAGTTTGTAAAATTCATTTAAATGATGAAGATTAAAAAAAAGAAGATTAAGAGTCGCAGAATTATGAACATTCGAAGTATTTATGTCAGTATTTATGTCAAAGTTCATGAAAAATTGAAAAATTCATGAGTAGGAATTCATGTTCATAGAGTAGGAAATATTCCAAAAATACATACAAATCTTGAAATTTCATGTATTTTAAAAACTTGTAGAAATTGTTAAAACCAGTCATAAAACACGAAAAAGTAGAAGATTCACAAAAATTTGTAAAATTTGTAACTTAAAATTTAACCAATTTCTGCTTTTTATCGGTTTATGAGTTAATGAACCGTTTAGATAAAAAAGATATTTTAGTTAAGTTAGAATAGCGATACCTGATTTTTGCGTAAATACTTAAGCAATACCTGTTTTACTGGTTATTTAAATATAAATTCTCTTTGAAAATAGTTAAAATAATAACTGTATATTCATAAAGTATCTATTTCATAAATTTGGTTTTTATGATTTGTTTGTTTTTGTAAAGGCAAGTTATATTTCATGTTTTGGGTCTGACCAGCTGTTTGAAATTTTGTGGAATAAATATTTGTTTTGCCTGCTAAAAAGTACCTCTGGCATTACATATTTTCAATTCTTGGAAATCGTTGAGTTTTTCCGAAAATTACATTAAAGTTACGCAGAATTTATTCTAAATATTTAACCTTTGAAAACAATATTTTATTTATTAAAATTATTAAGAATTTTATTTATTAAAAGATATTTGAAATTTAATTTCATCATAATTTATAAATTTACTTTTCGTATATTAAAAAAAGGTTTAAAACAATTATTTATAGGTATATTTATATATATTTTTCAAATGTATGCACGATTTTTAAATCCTGAATATAAAAACATATATTTTATTTTTCATTAAATCCAAAAATGTAAAAGCTAAAATTGTTGAAATTTTTGACCATCAATGAATTGAAAGTTATGATTATAGACACAATATGCGATCAATTTTTCAAATATTTTATTATGGTCATAAACATTTATACCTACAAGTTTTATAAAAGCGATTGTATATTGAAATGTACAATTAATAAAAGATGTTTTCAATCTATACAATTTATTTATAATTACATTATACCTTCATCAAGAAAATGAAAAAGATTCTCATTCATTTGAGCTAAAATTTAGACGATTCATCTATAATAATAAAAACTATTCCAGATTCAACCAAGGATATTTAACCTCTTTGTTGAAACTAATAATAAATAATAATTAATGAAGTATGGAAAGATTACATTTTTAGAAACATCTATTTTTATTTTTTACATCAATTACTTTTTTATTTATAATTTTATTTTTTAATGTATAAAGTAATTTTTCTAATTCATAGAAAGTATACATTTAAACGATAAAAAATATGTGTACACGTATATTATGTTTTATTGTACAAGCTCAATATTTTTTAACGTGATGATTTTATTTCATCTTATTGATTTTTCAACTTTTCTGCGTGATAAATAACATTTTTATCTGATTAAATCATTATCAAAAGTCAACATTAGTAAGTGCGCAAATAAAAAAGTATTGACGACTATAGTGCTTGTTATTCGTTTTTTGTTTGCTACTTTATTATCAAAATGAATGCAATGTAATCATCTTAATATATATAATGAATATTTTGTAAAGATACATTAATTATACAAAAAATGGAGTGTTTAATCGTAAAAAATAAGTGTATTTTACAATTATATTTCATATAATTAACCTTTCGTTGGGAATCCCTAAATAAAAAATAACCGCGTGGGATTTTATTGGTAAACAAGGTCACCAGAAATATTTTCACCAAAGATAATAACATTTCTTGAAATAAAAGCAACATATTTTGTATTATTCTTTTATGTGAAAAACTTCAAATAACAATAAAACTTTTAATAAATATCGGAAAATATGATATTTTTTTACATACTTTTACATAAATTAAGGAATTTAAACATTTCTTAATTTTTTTAAGTAAAACATTATAACTGGTTAGAGAAAATTATAACATTATGAAGAGTTTCAAAACACATAATAGTATATTACGCAACAAGGGAGATGCAATCAAGAAACAAATTTCCGATCATCACCCATGCTGCGTACGATA
Source organism: Gryon sp. ZL-2020 (assembly GCA_022817425.1). Lineage (NCBI taxonomy): Eukaryota > Metazoa > Arthropoda > Insecta > Hymenoptera > Scelionidae > Gryon > Gryon sp. ZL-2020. Next base: position 2,876 of record JABFPJ010003971.1, read on the forward strand.
CTTTTTGTTTTGTGAAGGAGGAAAAGTGCAATATTTTTCGTCAGGAGGGAGGGAAAAATGCCGTTTTTCGAAAAATATAGGGAGGAAAAGGGCACTTTTCTTCCCCGAGTGCATCGAAAACACATTTTTTCTTCCCCAAAAAGTGGGACGAAAGTGACACTTTCTCTCCCTCGGGAAAAAAAGTAATTTCATCTCTTAAATTACATAATCAAAGATTACTTTCTCTCTATCGGGATAGAAAATAGGGATAAAAAAGTTACATTTCCAAAGTGGGAAAGTGCTACTTTTATTTCTTTTTTCGGGGAAAAAATAGTATATCATGCTACCTCGCCTCTATTTGAATGCACTTGTAGGAAAAAATATCATCCGCAACTAGGGAAAAATTACTAGTTGCAAAAATTGCTATTTTAAAAATGTATAAAATTTTAAATATTTATATGTAATTATGTGTATTTTTACCTTCAAAATATGAACACCGAAAGTACACCACATTCCATCAAGATCTTCTCGCAATAAACATTTTAACAAATAAATAAACTTTAAAAATTGTTTTGTCTCTTTTGAAATAGTAAACACTAAACATTGTTTCCAGTTTTAACTTCCCACTGCCTTCTAAACTTGATAAAATTAATAACAATGCAACTGTGACTTGTTACTTTCTCCAATGTTGATTTTGAACCAGCTCGAACTGATTATTTTATGACCGGGCCGGAGATAATCCGACTTGAGTCATCTGTGGGTCAAAATTGTTATTGTACGTGACAAAGTGTTTTCTATACCTATATATATTTACAGGCAGTCGGAAAAATATCTACTTAATTTATGTTTTGGTTAATTTTCAGCTGGTATAAAAGTACTTCTAAACTAAAATTTACATTTAAGAGAATAACAAATCAAGTCTTCCTTATACATATTGGATATCCAATAATAATTACATTGAATTTTTCGATTTTTTATTTTGAATTTGTTGATGAATTAAACAAAGTAGTAATTTTACCCACTGTTTACCTTAGAGTATAATTTTGAATGAAAAAATATTCAATTCTCAGATTAAATAAAAATGATTTATCACATAAGTAAATGAAACAATTTTTCTTAGACTTTGGTTTACTAAGAAGTGATAAAAATAAAAATGATAATAATAATGAAATGTGTATAAAAAGAGAATCAATTCTATTATAAATGTAAATAAATAATCGAGTAATTGTGAGCATCGAAAAAGGGAGGGGAGAGGAAGAAAAAAAAAAGATACGTGAGAAAAGACACGAGCTGCTTTGCCTTGAAAATGATCTTTCAACCTTAAAACGCGGTTATCTGTCATGCATCTGCGTGCAGTCCAAGCTAAGTGTTTTATCATAAGAATAACGTCCTCTCTGCGTCTATTTTCGACGATCTTCAATGTAAATATTATCGTCACGATTCCGCGGGCTTTTATTCTTCTTCAACAAACATACGCGATTGGCATTGATTTTATAAATTATTTGTCACTAAAACTGAAAAATACAACACACATTTCCAAACATTTTCCACAAATTTATTTTTCAGTTCATCATTCTTCATTTTCGTTTACTTTATGTGTTCATTGTTGTATGAAAATAAACTTATAAATAATAATTTTTTGAGTTGAAATGAATAAACTTTGTAAGTTAAGTATTATATTTTTTATTGAATAAATCGGAGATATATTTATAGTTTTTGTGACAATTGTGGGATAATTTTATAAGATTATAAATAAGAATGTAAAGTTGAAAAAAAGTAATTGTCGAGCGGTTGATAATAATGGTTTTTAAAGCCTGAAACTCTCGAGGTGTATAATCTCATGTTCAATTTTTATGACCTCTTGTTTGAACTAATAAATTGATACTTAATCGGCCATTTAGTAATACGATTAATATTAATTGTGCTATGTAAGAAAAGTGAACTTTGTTTCCTTGATTTTATACAATTCTCAATTGTACATTTTCAATAGAAAAAAAATTCTATCCATAAATTGTTTCTTTTTATAAAATATATACGTCACAAATCGTACTTCATTGAAAAACTTAGTTAAGATGCATTAGTATTTATATTATAAAATTATATAATTTTACATAATTATTTTATAGTATTTTTTATTTATTATTTTATCTATTTTTATGTTATTAGTAATAATATTGTAATTATATTATTAAATTATGTAAACAAGCATCGAATATGTAATATGTAAATAAGTAAACTCACAAATTCAAACAAAAAGTGGGAATTTTTTAAATATTGTTATTAAAAATTTACGAAATAAATTTAAATGTTTCCTGTTTTTTCACGGCATTTTTTGGAATGTCTTCTTTCTGGAGTTACGCTGCCAGAAGAAATAGGAAAAATTGATATTTCTGTTTTTTGCGCGTAATTAATTGAAATTAATAATTATTGTTAACTAGCTAAAAAAAATCCCGGCAAAAACATCGATTATAAAAATGCTTAGTGTTGTTAATAGAACTACGATCATTTTTCTCTGTCAAAGTAAAATAAATAATTATTAAGAATATTTTTTTAATTGTTGAAAACAAACAAAATAATAAATTTAATATAAAATCAGTAAATTTAATGTAATGAATAATAACCATTATTAAGAGATTATTACGGATACATATTTCATAATAATAACCGTGAAAAAATGATTTTTCATGTTACTTATAATTTGACTTCCCCTATGGGGGAGTATAATTGCTTAACCTGCCCCGACGACAAAATCGATTAAATCTACTATTTCCCATATTAATCTCTGAAATCCAGTTAATGCGCCGATTTAAATGGTATATATTATACTTTTCTCCCTTTTTCATTGACTTACAAATGAGAAATAAGTAAAAATAGTGTAACATTCTAACTAACTACAAAATATAATAAAAAATTAATATATAAAAATGAAACAAACTGTATTAATTGACATAATTTCTATTTTTCGAAGTTGTTTGACAAATATTTTATTTTATCTGCAGTTCTCATATCTAATAGTTAAAATCTTGCTTTCAAATTTGTTAATAAATATTTTTTAGTTTGGGCAAGGATTGGTTTTGTATATGTTGCCGCATATTAGAATTTAATATGTAAAATCCATTTTTCATCCGTATATATATTTGTATACTAAATTAAATAATATTTTATATAAATTATGTAGTTTTGAAAATAGTATACAGTAAAATATTTGCATCGTTATTTCAAAAATGCAGAAAATCGTATATTTTATTTCTACTTCATTCAAACATTTTCATACAAAATCTTTCAATTGAATTTTTGAATAAGTAGTGAAAAAAATTTTGTTCACTACTTTAAAAAATTAAATAATAGAAAATATCTGTTATTTATAAATATATTATAATATTGAATTATTAATTGTTTTTTATAACTTGCAAAAATTGGCATTAGTCTGTATTGTTTGTTAAAAGAACATGATTATTCTATTTTATATTTTTAGCTTGTTTTTCTACACTTTACAATATTTTTGTTATTATCACTGTTGTAATGAACTTTATATTAACTTATTAACACTCCAAAAACTATGTATAGTATGTGTAAGACACAATTTAAATGCAATTAGCCAACTCCGAATCTAAACCAAATAAACTAACAAATTAAGGAACAAAAATATACAACCAAATAACATTGATTGAGTAACTGTAAAATTTGCATTTAAAATAATATCATGGCTGTTAATAAAATATACAAAAATAATTTTACATTAAAAAAACTTAAAATTATTGAAATAATATACGACTGGCTCTCTAATGCAAAACCATTATTTATTCACTAAAATCATAAAATTAATTCTAACTTTTAGAGTGCACAGCAATAATTGAATAATTATCTTTCACTAATCTCTAATTTGTACACAGTTCAATTAAAACTGTTTATTACCTAAACAAAAAATTATATCCCATCAGCAACTCGCGTTTTCCAACTTTCTAATTGATATGTTTATATGAATTTGTCTCACAGTTTTTCATGCCGATTAACGTAGATTATAAATTAAATTTGTCATTACATTATTTGATTTACAGCACAGACACAGTAATAAACCTTCGAAATAAAACGGGAAACCTTTTAATTATAAGGAGAAACTCTTTTTTTCATCCATTAAACTACTGTGTTTTATGAAGTAAAATACAGTTCTTATATTTTTTTGTATGATAAACAACATATATATAATTCATCAAATATAATTCACGGGAAAAATCCAAACTGCACATAATTGCGACATAATTGGCAATATCCTTGCGAAACGGCAAACAAAAAAAGAAGTCAAGTCGTTATTATAAGATATTCAAACAATAATTTACGATGACTGAAAACTGCAAACTCTATGTGCCGTTTTAAAGCGAAAGAGAGGCAGAGATACAAGCACAATTGATATACTCTTATTCATTTTTTTTCACTCGGGCTTTTCGTAATCGTTCGTTTTATTAATAACGCCGACACATCGCTTGTTTTATATCAATTTTGTTTTTCCGTTTTGTTTCAAAATCACGTCTGTTGAAAGATTCGGCAATTGCACATTTTTTAAAACTGATAAACATTGAAATACATTTTTGGAGCAACTTTTCAATTTAACTTGCAAAGAATATATTTCTTTTGAAATGAAGAAATTTAAGGTGAACAAATCCTTTTATCACTGTTTTGCCAATACTTTTGTTAGTTAAATTTATGATAATATTTGCTTTTGGAAATATACGTTGCTAATCTAATCATATGAAAGATGGTAAATGTTTATTGTGTGTAAGCATCTCACTCAAAGACATTTATTATTGGATCAAGATACGCAAATGACGTATACTTCAAGTTGATTTGCACGTTAATGACATTAAAAAAACATATCCGACATACACAAATTGTGATAAACAAAGTTGTTCTTTTGCAATGCAGTGCAAGTACTCAAAAGACGAGATACTAAAAATCTTTTTTTTTTAACTTAATTATTGTCACACCTTTTGACCTTATTTTCAAATCCACATTGCTTTTAATTAATTATACTAATTTGTTCCTATTACTATATAAGATGAATCAGAGAATGAATCATCTGATAATGATTTCAATATTTCGTTTTATAAGAACAGACAAAAAATTTGTCATTAACTTTCTTGAAGGCCAATTTGGGCTTTGGAAATCGCGATTTATATTTAATTGCATTCGTAGAGTATGACGTAGACTTGGAATATTTAAAAATGTCAATTCGCGAATATAATTAAATCACGATTGTATCATTTTCACTTATAGTATTGCTATAGACTTGAACTTTTTTTGCAAATATTTTATTATTGGAACCATGTTCCATTCTTATATTTCAAGAGTTAAATTTCGTAATGTTAAATGTTGTTTAACTTTTTGGACTTTAATTTCGTATCTTGACTGCATATACTTAACTATTTATAAACTCCAGATTTTTCCACACATTAGCCAATGCGAATTTTGAATACTCTTTTGTTAAGAAAACTAATTTTTTGTAATTTTTTTAATCGTATAACAAATAAGTTACATGCATGAAATTACGTTGAATAAAGTTATTAAATTAAAAAGAAAAAAAAATATATATATATATAAAGTATATATCAATGAAAAGTGTAATTAACTTATAATCACAAAATCAAATAAATCTTGCAACAAAAAGTTGAATGAAACGAAAAAATATCACTCTTTTATACATAACAATTTGACTATGTGGCTTAATTAATATTTTATTCACAAACTCGTTGCACTTATATTAATAATACACCACGACTATCTCCAAATCGATTTCATATCATAAATATGTTAAAAGTTGATTATAAATGTAGTCGCTCGATATTAACGCAATGAATGATATTTTATTTTACATTAAAAATATTGTATTCAAAATAAAATGTTGTTTCAGATTTGTATGTTTTACTTTCAAACAACAACTGGTTTATTGAAATGATTCAATTATTGGAGTCGACAAAATGTTCGTTTATTCCATGAAGCATTTTCCCGCGTGATGAAATGTGTATTCAAAAATAGCTCATGCATAAATTAATAATACATTTCACAATAACACTTTCGTTTGTGCAGTGAATGAAATTTATGTTTCAAATAAATGCTTGTACATTTGCTAAAATCAAATTGAAATGTATTGTATACATGAAAGAGTGTGTCAAATGCAGGTCAAATTTGTATTTGTTCGATGCTCCTTTATAGATATTTTAGGACTAATATCGTATAACTAAAAGCAAAACCGTTCATCTTAGCGTGAAAATACAAGTGAAAGGTAGGAATTGTGACGAACAAAAAATGGCCGAATAAAGTGTATAGATGCAGTTCGACAGCTGCTGTGGAAAAATTTGGACATTTATCAAGTGAAGCAATTTGTTTTTCCTTAATATTTAAAAAATGTGGTTTTTTAAATAATTTTTAAATTGTAATATTTTAATTTCAATGTTTAATTTTATTTTTTAAACAGTTTCCTGTAATATTTGTTTTAGATTAATAAAATGTTAATGAAAAATGGACCAAATAATTTTTGTTTAGTACAGACATATATAAAGATAATTTACCGGATAATATAAACATAAAGAACAATTACAGCGTAAAAAGGAAATAAGGGACGAAAAAAGTGCTTTGAGCGTATGTATAATATATATATACATATATATATATAATTTGAACCAAGGTTAGAGTAACATTTCACGCAGTTCTGTCGAAACGGTTGTTGTACCGTAAAGAACGTTTCACCATTAAAGTAGGATGTTTCGCTAAAAGTATTCTGGAAGTCAACTAAAAATATAAATTAGTATCTTCGTTGCGTTACGCTTATATCAAGATAACTAAATAAGTATAAGACTTTCAAAACTTATTTTCCAGGCAACAAACAAAGGCAATATTTTTTAAAAGTATGTAACAAAAAAAGAAATTTATTTTTTTATTATTTATCCAATTAGGTAAGTTAATTATTGCAATTACAACTTTGCACTGAAAACATTTTAACTAAAAATTAAAATAAAACTATAAAAAATGTTTTACTTAAAAAGTTAATGAAATAATTGAAAAAAATAAACACATATAACAAATATAATCAATGTCTATGATTCCGTCGGTTTGGTTTAGTTTTGAAATTATTTATTATAGAAACTCAAATAACAGTTACATAAATAGACTTAAAAAGCGATTGGTTTGTATATCGTCGAATGATAATAAATAATTGAACTGAAACCAGTCGCGTTTGGATTTGTGTGCTCGAAAACGGTGAAATTGTTCATTTCTGGTAATGTCTCTTGAAGTGCGCATTGAAATTAGAAAACGTCTTATTTGTGCGCGCGGCTTATTATTCATATCTGTTGGAACCTACTTCGAGTAAGAAAATCATACCAATGTTCTAAGAAAACTTTCCGTTAATTGGCTCTGACCATTAAAGGGAATATAATGACTGGTCATGAGAAGTCGTTGGCCTGAACCTTTTTTGATTTCAAATCAATCATCAAAATACAATTCTTCTATCAATGCAATCGAAATATTTTTAAAAGCTAAACTTCTTGAACTCCAAAAGTCTTATAACTGCAATGATTAATTGCAAAAATAAATAAAAAACAAACAAAACAAAAACGGTAATTTTTTACTTAAAAATCCAGTGCAATTATCATAAATTTAATTGAAACTCATTTACAATGAATCAAAAAACGAAAAGGGGGGGGGGGGGGGGAGTTAAATGACAATAAGGGAACGAGGTCAACACGTTTTTTCGTCATAAATAAAACAATACAATTAAAAAAAAAGTATAATAACTTTAAAAAGCAGAATTGAACAAAAAAAAGACAACAAAAAGGAACTGTTAAGACAACCTAAAATTCTACTTGTCAGGTGTGGGCGATGAATTATGTAGAAGAAACTGTCGGGGTACCGTTTGTAAGCCAATGATGGCGGTTGTAAGTTATGACAGAGTTGGCAAAGGCGATTATTAGACGTGTATTTTTGTTCCGTTAATGCTTTTTTTGCAGACAAAAGATGCACGTTTAATGATAAAGGCAATTTTTATAGCTGGCTTGGAAAGTATCGCAATATAACCGTAAAACTAATCGTGATATCAGTTTGACCATTTGACAAATTGTTGGTCACGGCTGTGAATCAACACGAACAACGGGCCAGGCCGAGATGTACAGTTAATTTCCCGAGAGACGCGAAGTTGTACACGAAATTTTGCCACGATGCAGCAATAAGTCAATTGCCAGAACTTTTTTCTCTATTTTATTATACAAAAACACACTTACCTTTAAATTGTGTTGGTCATCCAAAACATCTGCTTCGACAAAAGTGTTCACTTGATGTGCTCGATCATTTGTCAAAATTTGAATATTTTTTTCAAAAGAAAAGAAAAAAAAAGGAATAAATCTGAAATCAGTAATAAAAGTCATACATACATAACAAATTATTAGTTTAAGAAATATATGAAATTCAAAGGATTTGAATATAAAAATGAGAAGAAGAAAGTTAAAAATATTTAATTATAGATAAAATAGAATAATTTGATTTAAAATGAACTGTTAAGTTTTGCGAGATAATTTATCCTTGTTTTGTCACGACAGCGTAATTATTAAGGCAAAAGAAGCGTGGCAAGGCTCGAATGTAGGCTGTATAAATAAAAAGGCAAAGAAACAACGATGTTTATCATGAAATTTTATAAGCACGAGGCCTTTCATTTTATTTAATTATCGCTATCTCTGTACAAAAAATTATAGTGTCTTTTTTTCTTTGTTAAAGATTTCTTCTTGTTCTTCTCTTTTTTTTCTGTATTTGTTCCTCACGCATATGTACAAGCGGGATACGATTATTATAATATCGAATATATATAATATATAATAATACAATAGAATAATATTATATATCAGTTAATGCATAGCCCTAAGAACTAAATATAATATATAATGGTACAATGCAATAATGCAGTTTTATAATAATTGTTACATAGAAATAGTTAAACGCATTCAAGGAGCTTGGATCAATTGTTTCGCTTTGTAGTTTCTTAAATCGATAATACGTATCCACACAATGTTATATTCAATGAGTGCGCGTACATCATCATATATTTCTCGTTACTAATGAGTAATCGTTCAATGTACAAATCTCGATTTCGACAAGAAAAGATACAGGAATTTGTCATTATTTGATATATTTATATAATATATATTTATATATATATTACATAGGATCGAAACCAATGCAATACCACAGGGTAAATTTGGCAGTACAATTGAACATAACACGAAAGACACTCGACATACATATACATTGTACACTGTTTGTTTGTTCATCGATTTATGTATATTCGAGGTACTATCACATTTGCCCTTGCTATCACATCAAAATAACCCTACATAAAGCGATCGAAAATCTCGAAGTCATCGATCTTGGTGCATCAAACCCATACAAATTATAAAGCTTACGTGACAAATAAGTAGTGCTGGAATACTTTCAAATGCGCTTAAATGTCACCCAATTGATCGTGTTTATCAATTATCGTCAATTTCCGATTTTCTTTTCAAAGTTTAGAAATATATATATATTTTATTTCTTTTTCTTTTTTTTTCTTTTCAATTCGGGTGTCAACGCTTATACGCATTTTCAGTATTTGTACCTATATAACTCAGTCATATATGTCTCTATTATAAGTGTATATACGCGCGCACGTGTATATTTATATATATATATATATTTATTTGTATTTATTCATAATATATTATATAGTCTACGTCCACAAAAGTGAAGAACTAAAGGAAAATTCTATCTTTGATACATTTACCAGAGTCTTTATATATAAGTATATGTGTACGTTTGTGTAGGTGTATGTATATATGTATGTAAATATTGTAAAATGACATTTTATGTCATTCTAAACATTATGACATTACAATAAAAATAACCAGCCACTCAAAACAAGTTTTATTTATTTATCTTACCAAGTGGTAAGATTAGTTATAGGTTAAGTTGGGTTAGCTTATTTAAGTTGGTCATGAGTCTAAATTCAACGTAAAATTTGTTTTTCTTTCGCATTTATTTTATCATTATTTTTATTTTTTGTAACGTTTACGTTGAATATTGAGATTTTTGTTTGTAAATATTTCCAAATTTGTAATAATTCAATGACTCACATGGCGCCGTCTAGCGGCTTAGATTATAAGGTTTCCGTTTCAACTGCTTAAGTTGATTTTCTCACTAAAATGTGTAAATAATTAAAAACGAAATATAAAAAGTGAAATATTGACTGAAGTTTTGTTGTGTATATAAAGTATCAACTAAAAAGTTTGTTTTGAGTTTCTTTTAATGCAAAGAATAAGTTATGCATGTATGTATGTATGTATATGTTTGTGAAAGTGAACATATAGACAGATGAAATGAAAATTGTATGCTTTATACAAATGCTGTTTAAGTGACTTTATGTTTTTTAAACTTTAAAAATGCCACAAAAGTCACACTCGTGTGTGACCGTTTTGTCAGAATAAGTGTCACGTGTTTGGCATTAATATATATGTATAAATAAATGCGCGTCGGTAAATGTAACAATAAGCCGACATTTCCTATTCAACACTTCACACCGACCTCTCTTTTTCATTTCTATTTCGCTCATTCATTGATCAGAAAAAAAGACGAAGACAAAAACTTTCGAAAGACGCATCTTTTGCTTTTAATTGATTCGCCGAAGCTATAGAGGCGATTTGCGCAATTTCATATCCAACGTAAAGTCAATCACATTATATATATAGTGTATAGTAATTAGTAAATTAAACAAAGAAAAAAAAATGCAAAGTGCAATCTTGTCGAAGAAAAGTTTCGCCTAATACGTTTTGCGGATATTGCAGTCAAGTACGCTATATATTGATTATTGTTAATATTTATTTATTAATGAAGAAAGATATAAACTTTATTCATCATTTGATGTGTCTTTTTTGTTATTTACTTTTCTTATTGCAAATTTCATTATGTCGATAAATTGCTATATTTTTATAGTCAAATTACCGTTATGTGTCCTTGTTTACCATAAAAGTAACAGAAGGACAGGCATATGTTTTTCATCATTTTTTGTATATTTTCGTATTTTGCTGCTATTTAATTCAAAAAGACAAACATCAAAAGACTTTATACAACTTGACATCACTACAAGTAATTATTACAATACTATTGCATTGAACTCTTCCCGGAGAAGATTCACAACTTTGCATTTCATATTTTCTTCCTGCTTTCCCCCGCTTATAACCCCCCCCCCTTCGTCCGACGCAATTCCCCCCTTTCAGTCTCAAAAACTTATCTGCGCATTTAGAAGAGTGCTCCTTCCTATCTTTCTCTCTCTCTCTCTCTCTCTCTCTCTCTCTTACACACACATTCGCACATATTCTCTCTCTTTTTCTCTGTGTAATAATTAGTCGTTTGTTTTTGTAATTCATTTCTGTTCGTTCGCGTTAAAAAAATACTGAATTAACCAAGCTAAAATCACAGACTTACCAGCCATATTCAAAGGCTGGCAATTTTTGTACAAATTCTTCCTGAAGTTAATATAGTTTATATTTGCACGCATGTATGTCTCCATTTGAACCATCGGGTATATATTATTATATACATAAAAGGAGCGCGTGCGTCCCGGCACGTCTCGTACAGAAAACGGCGCCACGAAGCTCCTCGAAGACGGCGATCATATATATATATATATATATATATATATATATACATACATATGTACATATATATGTATATAGTTCTAGTACAGCTACGCGCGAATTACTTTCGAAATCACAATCGGTTTTACGGGAGTCTACGAATGAGAGAGGAATGATTTAGTCATCGTGGGCTTCATGGCTGCTTTTGCCTGTTTTTTTTTCCTGCCTTGTCGAGTGAGGACCATTTTATTAGAATTAAACTTAGATTTTGCACTCGGATTCTCTTTCTCGCAATAATTAAACAAAAAAATATATATATATATAAAATTTCCCAA
>JABFPJ010003972.1:0-14832 GCA_022817425.1 Gryon sp. ZL-2020
TTAAACTTCAATAATAAAAAGAAATAATAATACGGAATGTTATTATAAAGAGTAATTAAAATAATTTGACAAAAAATAAGTACTTGATATTTTGAAAAGATTTTTTTTATTTTTCATGTAAAAAAAAATAAAAAATTTTGTTGACAGAAACAAAATATTTTGTAAGTACAATTAAATAATCATTTTGATACAATTAAATAAATTTGATATCACAATTTTGTTAGTTGGTTTAAATAAATAAAAGTAACTAAATCTTTTTGTTGTGTTAACTAAAAATTTTGTTGGTCATATATTTACCAAATAATTTGTTTGTGGTAACCAAATTTTAGTTCTTATAACCAAAATGGATTCTGAGTGTATATTAGCATATAAGATATGAAATTAAGTTCTAATATGTCTTTCTGAATATAACAATTTATATTGCATACTTAGATATTTAAAAATATCAACTTTTTCCCCACTACAGAAAACATTTCTTCATTAATTTTGTTAATTTTATTAATGTCATTATTATTATAACCGACACATTGGTAGGTCGTTGGATGTGTGGTCTACTTGGACGTGTGACCGCTCGATTCATTTGGATGTTCAGCGGGTTCTTAGCCACTTGTCATGACTCAACCAGTGTGAGCGGGAGGTTTAGGGAGATTGATCAGTTTGGGTATTCGAGTCTACGCAAGGTGGGACAACTATTCGAACTGGGTATCCTTCCAATCACACCGACTGAATTCAGTGTGAAGTCACTTTCAGCTGGTAGTACCGTAAGCGTTCACACATACATATACATACATACACACACATCACACACACTCATCACATGCTTACGTATACACACTGTAACATCTGCAACACATTTCTGCATGCCATCTTTAACAGTACTTATGTGGCTATGCATATCACAATAATAAATATGGCGTTATATCACAATTTTTGAAAATTATCTTTTTTAGTAATTGTTTTTGGAATTTCTAACTAGTCGCAACAATGTAATTATATTGTAAAATAAAAAATCATAGAAAAAAGGGGCTGCTGTCGATCACTCATTACGATTGACGACAAAGTGGTACCTCCCAGTATCCCAGTGTAAATAAACTAAAAGTGATACACTTCGAATACTGAGATCTAGAAAAATTCGAACACCGAGCATAAAGTCGAAAAAACTCGAACTCCTTAGGAAAGATGTGATCCGAACACTGGATCAAAATTGAATGTGTTCAGGACAGTTTGATCACGGCTTTTATATTCCGATGCTCCGCCCACCAAAGTGGGGGGGGGGCAACGCGCGCACCCTTATGTAGAGACGTAAGAGGGTGCCATTTATCTATAAAATGCATCTTCTCGTTACGAAACAGTATCTTTCTTTCTTATCAACAACATATCTTAATCCTTGCTTTGTTTGTTTGTTGTTTATTTCTTACTATTACGGAAAGCTTATGAGAAGCTTATAAGAAGCTTATGAGAAGCTTATGAGAAGCTTCTGAGAAGGTTATGGGAAACTTATAGACATATTTTTATTTATTATTCATATTTGTGACATTTGTTCTATATCACAGAACATTTTCTAAATTCTTAGGATTGGAAAATGGGATCACTAAAGTATATGTGTAACAACATTCATTAGATTATTTTTAATAGATTCAAATTCTTATTGGCAGAGCGCCAAGTAGATGAATTATAAAAAACATATTTTTGATTATTGCTTAACTTATTTCCGGGCTGTTTAGGTGTAGCATTCAAAATAGTGAACGAGAAAAATAGTGAACTGCTTAAAAACACACAAGTACAATTGGTTAAATTAATAAAAACAGTAGTGATTTCGATATGTTCTTCTATACTCCAATCGTCAAAATACTAAGTTTAACATATGAATGAAATAAATAAAACTTCTAAGACTTATGAAATATCACTAAAATGAAATAGTGGATATCTGCTTGGAGATATATTCATTCGAGAGAAAGGGAAGATAATTATTGAGTTTTGATATTTATTTTTTACTTACATCTAAATTTAATGTGACAACCAATTTACAATCAGAAAAATGGCACGGTTAACTACTTTTTTTAGTATCATCGGTTGAAATGGAGCAAAAATCTTTGAAATACCTTTGAGCGAGTTGACGATAATATTTGCAAGGGATGTGGAAGAGAAAAAGAGAGAGAAATAACGAAGAATAATGAAGAAAATGAGAGGAGCGATGAAAACGACGGCAGGGGTAATAGAAAGAGGAGATACTAAGAAAAAGAGGGGAGAAGTTAAGGGTACAACGGGAGAAGGATGACGACGTAGAGTTCTCGCAGGAATCATTAATCACAGTCGCTTCACGTCTGGCACCACGCAGTCAGGGGTACATTACTGAGGGTACAAAGCTAAGGGTATGAAAGACGCTTTCGCGAGGTTGAGGAGACGCTTCTATGCACACTATATCCAGCGATCTAGATCAATAAGATTGCATGGCTGATTTGTTCAAAGTAAGACAATGAGACACGACCATTATTATTCTCCTGAAATGTAAAGAACGTGAATCCAATGTGAAAATTCTTCCTGTCTCAAATGATAATATTATAAACATGATTGAGTGACATGAGTTATTTAATAGATTGAAAAATTGTAAAGATAAGTTATTTAACATTTACTTAATTTGAGGTTGTACATTAAAAAAAGAGAACCATATCTTATAATATGTCAAAATCATACAACGGTTACGTGACAATTTTCACGGCGAAGTTTATACATTTAGAGTGGATATAGAATATATAAGTAGATATTCCAAGATATGGAATATATAAGTGGAAAATAAATATGGTTTATATAAATATTTTATTTCAACATTAATGAAAGAATGTTGTAATAGCTACACTTTAAAAGATATTGCATTTCAGAAAAAAAGGAAATAGATTCAAAACATTTAGTGATAGTTGAAATACAAAAAATAAAGCAATGTCTATTTTTATCAAAAGTCATTTAGTTCATTATAATGAAATATATTTTCTTGCCTACTTTAATAAGAGACACGATAGTGTCTTTGGTCAAGTATACAAAAACGATCGTTCTTTATGCGGCGAACACTACCGTGTTTCTTTACAGATACATTAATACAAAAACAGCAACAAAAATAATAAAATTGCATTTATTTTATAATTTTTTTGCCTTCATCAACCTGAAGAGGATAAAAAAAGTTAAACTGGACCATCCCTTCATAAAATATTAACATTTGAAAATCGCTGTTTTTCACCAAAAATTGAAAAAATCGTCTTCTTCTTCGTTTTTTTGTTTAGTGTCCGCAAAAGTTTTTTAAATTGATATAATAATGTTATATGATAATATGTAACATAATTACAGTTCTGATACAAGGCATAATACATATTTTTTATCTCTTCAAGCTCAGTTAAGGCCAGCTTCTCAGAAATAACAGATAAAAAGCCAAAACTAGACATATCCATTATGGTCAGTTTTTTATTTTAACTATGATTATTACGCGAATATAATTATGATTTTATTTTTTATTATCAACATCAATATAATGTATATTGCCGAGAATCTTACTTTACAACTTAGAAAGAAGAATCATTTAGATATTAAATGAGTCACAAATTTATGGCCGATCAAACGATTTTTTGGTCAATTTTTTTTCATTCAAATGAGTATTTGATCAATTGATACTTCTGATGAAATGTAACATTTGAAAAAAAGTCGACCCAATGCATTTTCCAACGAATCTTTTTTCATTTGAAAATTATTCGATCAAATGCACTTTTGATTACATGATATATACGATAAAAATTTTTTCGATCGGCTAATATTTTCTCTATTTCATGATGCTTTTGATAAAGAATGGAACATTTTTAAATGTTCAATCGCAAAATGCCTATAAACATTTAAATTTCCTAGTCTTTGTTAAAGATGTTGATTTCCATTTTTGAGAATTTTCAGTCAGATAAATTCTTCTAAAATGCAAACGGTATCTTTGTATAAAGAAAAGTAATTTTCTTAAACATACATCATATCAATATTATCCCACATTAAAGTTCAATATTATTATTCATCAATTAAGATATTCTTCTTAATTCGAAATCCAACTACATTATTGGAAATCTCCAATAAAACTGTCAATTCCTGAAGTAGATTTTTATTTTTGAAGTAAGATTAACAAAATATTGTTTTTTCATAAGTTAGTAAGAGATGCAAAATAATAACCGGAAATAAAAGCACATTTTGCGTATCTTTGATGTAATAAGATCCTCATGCAACGACAAAATCCCCTTCTAATCGTGTCTGAATGACTAATGATTTCTACTTAATCACTGTACTGGTACCCCATACTACATTTAAACTTCGTTCATTTTAGATACTATTAAAATATGCAGAACCACGTTTAGTAAAAATTATGCTAATTGAAAATATTTTGCGAATCGATTACACTGTGATAGTCACGATTCGAATTCACTTTCCGTTCATGTGGATGATATGATGAACTTGTGAATAGTTTTTTTATTATTAGGTAAATAATTTTTATTGTTAAATATATACTCATTTTATTTTTATATTTTAAAGTATATAAGTTTTACACAAAATGTTATATGCTACTGCAAAATTATATGCAGTTAATTAGAAAAATTATACACGGAATAATTATAGTGCAAATTATACGAATATTTAATTAAATTTATTAGTTATTTAATTTATTATTAATCATGCGTAATAGTTAATCAAATGTCAAATTAATTTAAATGCATTTAAACTATATTCTTAGGATTGAAATTAAAATATAAGAGCGAATAAAATGCATGCTATCCTTATTTATTATTATTTATTGTATATAAATGAAAAGATATATATAACGAGAAAAATTTCTTTTCTTTTCTTCTCTTTGTTTATTTATTATTATTATTTTTTTTTATTTTAAGTTATGATTGAGATTTTCATATACGACATCTGTTGCAAAAAGATGCAAAGCTAGATATTAGAATATTTTGCATGAAGTTACGTCGTTTTCAATGATTCTCAGTGACGAATAAAAGAAGAGAAGAAGAGAGAACATATATGTTATCCTTCTCCTTCTTTAAGGCAGTATTGAAAATATTTATGCAAGTCATCTGTTGTAAATAGTTGTGAAACTGAAAATTTTTTGATGAAGCTGTATCTAATCTTAATTGACTAAGGCAAGTTTGATAATTTGACAAGACCCTGACTTAGTTATACTCGAAACCACAAATACTAGTGGCATTTTTTATTTTCTTATTTTTGCGATATATAATAGTAAACAAAAAGCATTTATCATTACAATTAAAATTATCGTATTGATATTATAATTGAACTATATATATTAATATATAGTTCAAGTAAGTTCTTTCTTAAGGTGGAAAATTTGTAACCTCGATAATCTAAAATTCGCTTAAAATTGGGCGAAAACATTTCAATATGATATCAATTTATGTAAACAATAAATACGAGAATGTGGAGCAGTTGCGAAAAAAACTAATTTGGTCGAAGATGTTCTCGTTGAGTATAACACAAGCCAAGAGGTGGTGCAATCATCATCGAAGGAAAAAAATAACACCAAAAAAGATGCGAAACCAAATCCTATATAATTAAAGACTATTGAGATCCATGTGCTCAATGAATGCATTATTTCCTGAAGTTTTATTTAAGTTGATTTACGTTTTTAAGTTTTATTTAAAAAAATTTAAACTCTTCATTTAAAGACAATAATATTCGAACTTAATATATATTATACAAATGAAAAAGTTTTGCAAATGAGGAAATTGTAAGAAATCAATTGCTCAGATATTTATTATTAAGATAATTGATAAATTGTTTTATTTATTATACAATTAACAAGTGAAAGATATTTGACTTTCCCGAAATGATAAAGATTTTACTGATATGTAATTGTTTATAATTTTCAAAGGCAATAAATATATGTCATTATTTCTTGTAAACAAACCTAATCTGAAGAATAACCTTAAAGCTGTTTAAGATTAAGAATATTTCTGCAATGTTCGTTGAATATTCTTCTACAAGTGATCTAGACATTGCTTGATGATTATTTCTAGATATAAAATTCAAAAAAATAGTGTAATATTTTTTTCAATTGTACAATTTTTACAATGTTATCGATCTGTTGAATAAAATTACCAATTAAAAGTGTTATTACCTCATACACTTCTGCTGCCAACATTATAACGTATCTTTTCCTTATTTGATGTTCAAGTATTTCCGGCATTATATTGATTTCTTTTATTTTGGCGATAATGAAACAAACATGTTCTTGATAACAAGTGTTTTATATGAAACCATTCTTTGTAAAAATGAAACAGTTAATTAATAGCAGAGAAAGTGCAACGTCATATCTACAAATACCCTCAAGCGAATCGTGTATCTGACATAATCAACATCTAAAACTGAAAAAGCAGAAAGTTGAGAAATAGTTCTACTACTTTCATTGACACCAGTTAACTTGGAATTTTTCAGTTTAAATTGGTCTTGATATAATGTAAACATCTTAACAGACTTGCTATCTTCTTTGTAAACTCTATTAATGTTGTTGCAACGTGTCATGTAAGATCTACAAAAGAATGTAGTTCTGAAACTTTGCCCAAAACCAAGTAAACTGTGCAAGTCAAGATTGTCTCCCATAATGAGACCTTATATATATTTTTTTTGCCATGATCAAGTTGAATTTCAATGCTGATACTTTGCAAAAAGTCTATCTCCTTTGTGATATTTGAAAATATCACATCATTTTTTATAATATTACAGCAATTACCGTAGATTATAAATAATGACAAGTTAACCATTATTGTTAAATGCAAATAAAATAATATAAATTAGCGCGATTTTTCTACATCTTAACAGAACGTTTTCTGTTTTCGAACTGTTATTTTAAACGTGTTTGTCAGAAGTAAAATTGAAATGAAAACAATGAAATGTTGATAAACATTGCTCTCAGAAATTCTCAATTTTTTAAATTTAATATATCTAAAAACAATTGTTGAAAAGCTGAATCGCTAAAGAACTCAAATGTCCATTAATAATTAGTAGAAAAAGCTGACCTTCTTCGACAAAATGGTCAGAGAAGATTGTACCATATTGGGAATGAAGGCTTATTGGAAAGAATGTATATGTTGGAATTTATATGTGATGGCGATTGTGGCACTGTGGAAATTAAATGAAAAGCAATTAATAACTATCGCTGCGGTACTGAACGAAATTATGGAATAACATCGAGGAAGATGCACCAAGAAAAAAAGGTCATGTATAAAGAAAAGGCCCACGGCTTTTTTTGCCTAAAGTAAGTCCCGACCACCTGCTGCCCTTTCGATTTGATTTGACCGCTGTGCGTTCCCCATATCTCAACAGCACTCATTGATGATGAATTTCAAGCCTTCCTCATTCGACGGGCTGTCTATCAAAAAATTGCTATTAAGTTTCATACGCTTATAATATTAATGGAAATTTTTCTAACTCATTATTAATAACATACCTGATATTGATAAATGATAAATGTAAATAATTTTGTTAAATCCTCAAGACTTGTATTGAGGATTGTAGCATGTATTTAAATATAGGCACTTTTTTCAAAATCATATAAACGTATATAGTTCCATTTTTCACTCATATAATTATTTATATAATTTAAATCATTCAGTCTTTATAAAATAAAGAAATGCTAAATAACACTATGTAAAGATATACTTATTTATTATTCTAATATTATTTATTTATTAGAAGTATGGGCAAAAAAATTACCCAATTACTTATATTAAATTTTAAAAATTGGAAAAATATTATAAATTTTAACATAATTGAAAAATGTTGTGTTATTTAACAGGTTGTAGAATAATCAAATAATTCTATTTATGATCTTACTTTTGTTAATTTTGAATGTGTACATTAATTTTATTTACAAAAGTTATAGTTAATTAAAAATTCAATTACCTTTCAATTACTTTCTGAATTTAAATGCATATTTTTCACTTTTTTTACCAATAATAACTGTGGTACCTATATTTTTATACACATGAAAAATGTTAAAAAATATTTTGAGCGTTATTTATGGCTAATAATTAAAGAAATAAAAAATTTCGACGAACTCTGGTATGGTGATCGCCGTATGGTAACAACTGCCGGAACTAACATAACGTATTATAACATATAAAAAATAATCAGTCAGTTTCAATTTATTGCATAAAAATGTATTATAGAATAGATTTTAATTATTAATGCAATTTTCTAATAAAATTTGCAGATTTTGTTTCAATTCTAACCTTACTATTACTTATGGCACATAATATTACATACAACAATATATGCAAAACTATATACATTAAGATTATAATTATATATATATATATACATATATACGAGCAATATAGTATATAAATAATAATTTTTTATTTGGCTTATTATTATCATAATTAAAAATGTAATTTCGTAATTATTATAAATTTTAATTTCAAATAAGTAAAATATTTTTCGTTATTAAATAGCATTATTGGTATTATTTTTAAAAATATACAAAAAAATAACTAATACGCAAAAATATATTTATTTGTCTGTAAACAACCACAATGGTAGATGTACTCACATATTTCCCGCCCAGCGTTGCAAGTGCAATGACAGTTAATATTTGTGTATCTTTTTTAACAAATACTTAAATTTATACTCTTGAGATAACTAAACCATTTTTTTGCTTCAGTCTGATTTCGCAAAGAAATAAGTTTGTCGACTTATAAATAGCTTCTCCTTCAATCAAAGACCATTTCGGATCACCCAATAGTGACTGTATATTGTCAATTCCAATATCCAATGCACTATCCATATTTAAATAACCGAATAAATAAAAAAAAAAACATCTAAATATTAACAACGGCGAATTCGACACTTCAAATGTAAACACACTATGTCCGCCATATTGCTTATGCGTCAGCGCCATTTCAGGGCTTTTCATTTGCCAATAAACCAGAATGTTTAAAACATTACGTTAAAACGCTAGTAAGAAGATTAAGAAATATTCTTACTTGCATAATAGCATTATAGATTATGAAAGAATTTTGGCTATTCATTTTTTTGTCCCACACGATAATTCTTATTTTTTTCAACATAACTGAAGACAATAGCTATTGAATCGATGTCTAAATTATTAAATGTTGTTAACAAAAGTAACAAAAACTCTTTTTCGAGAAGAAAACATCCATGTTTTTGAAATACCATGATTTTCTAAAAATGGAAAATCAAAAAGAAAATTATTAGTGACTCAGTCACAATAAAAAAATTATCTGATTTAACCGATATTATTTACATTATTTTGAGCTACTGATTATAAAACCGAATAAAAGTTTAAGAAATATATTCTTCTTTATTAAAAAACCATTTTACCTAATTAAAAAAAAACATACAACGTTTTTTTTGTACATATAATAGTTTTAACAGAAATGTTAACAAATTCTAACGTTTTGTTTTCAATGAATTTTGTATGCTGCAATCCAAAGTATATTAAGTAAATATACGTAAATTAAGTAGATTAAGATATAGATTAACATTAAGATATAATTGTAACGTAGTATTATGATGCAATTAAATTGATATTTCGTTAATTAAACATTTTCACACAATCTTTAGCGGGTGCCAGACTCTTTAGGAATCAAAGCTAAATAAAATAAAATAAAATAATTATTGAAATTATTCATGATTCAAATTTAAATTGTCATTTAAATTATAATTAAATACTTTAGGTACCAGGTTGCGGACAGTTTATTCTGAATCCATAGATGATACTCTGAAGGCGCACTAACTTTAACAAATTGTGCATCTAACTGAACTTAAATTTAAATTATAAACTGAAATTCCTTATTGAATAAATTAAACTATTTTATTTAGCAAATCGTAGTCCGAAAAAAAAAGCAACGACCCCCTCCCCCCACAAATTTTTCCCTCCAGAACCCATTTTCTGAGACGGTGGTCGGTGGTATTCGAGGACTCGTACGACTGGTGTGCCCGTCAATGCATCAGTACCAAACATCGATACTACAGCGACCTTCTTCCAAGGCTTTCCTCATGGCCTCATTGAGCTAAGCACCGACCTGGGTTCCTTTAAGGTGCCTTAACCGAAAGTCGTTCCATTAAAGTCGAGTGGAAATAAGCATGTATGAAAATAAAATATTGTTATTAATTAAACTAAGTTCTCAAAAGCTAAACTTTCAGATTTGGAGACGTGTCCTTATGTGGTACTTAGGTTCCTCTCCTTCAATCTTAAATTTTGAAATCTAAGTTACAATTATCTTATTACAGATTAATCTATCAAATATCACTCTTTATTTTCCTTTGAATTATATTTTCGAAATTCTCACGGTGGATTTGTCAAGCCAAACGGCATTCGTAAGTATTCATATTGACCAAAAGGGGTAACAAACGAAATTTACTTAATTGATGACTCATCTAACGGGTGAAATCTACTTTTTACGTCTAACCCACTTAAATATTTCCTATCGCACAATCTATCCACTTGATCTTTGATAAAGGGGCTTGGAAAGTTATCTTTAGTAATGATTTTGTAAAGTTGCCGGTAATCAACACTAAGTTTAATGTCACCTGATTTCTTTCAAAATAAAACCATAGGACTTGCATAAGGGGAGGTACTAGGCCTAATAATTACCTTTGTTTCCAAATTAACGAATGTTTCACGTGATTTCTCTTTCTCTTATGCAATGGATTTCTTCCAGATTTTCAACTTTCTTAGTACCCGACTACACTATGCTATTGCCAATAAAAGTTACCTTAATTTCTCGAAGCGGGATAAAGTCTCGATTTAAAAGTGCCACAGAGCTAATGATGTTGTACGGAACTACATAAAACTTATTTTTTTATTTTCATCGTAAACCATAAATTCTTTATCAAATAAACCTAAAACGCTTAATTTGGACTTGGTGATATCACAAAAAGACATCTTGCTCTTAGCTGAATTTAACTTTATATTTTACAGAATGTTTTATTGTTTAGGCAGATTTATTGGTGATCCTGTGTCGACAACCGCATCAAATAAATACTCACATTTATTTGAGCAAATGTCGGTAAATGTTTACTTAATTGGTGTAGTATACGAGTTGATCAGATGAACGCAGCGTTATTGCTATTAATTCCATTTTTTGCTATTAATTTCCATTTTAAGTTTCGCCGAATAATTGCTGACCTGATGATTCATGCTTTTATATTCAAAACATGACTCCTTTTCCCTTTTTGGTTTCAAGCAGTCCGCTGCTCGGTGTCCGATTTCGTTGCAGTTGGAACATCTTAGTCGTGGATTTTGTGATGTTGTCTGTATAAATTTAGTTGGTGGTGGTACTTTACTGGATTCTGGTCCAGTAAAACTTCCTGATGAATTTGATGCTTGAAGTTCGATACATTCAAAAACTTTTAATAGATCGGATTCGTCAATTTTTGCATAAACGCTGGTTTTCTCGATCGTATAACCGGAATTCCTTCAATAAGGTACGAGAGTATATCTTGGGATGGGATTAGAGCGCGATTCCCCAAAATGACTTCGTTATAGTAATAGTTGCTAAATTGATCGTTATTTATCCATACTTACTTCTTAAACTTTCAACGTAGCGTTAGACTAGATGGACAGTATTGTACATTTGAAAAAATACTTATTCTCGTTACAATATTGTTTCATTTCTTAACATTGAGAAAAGGCCCAAAGCCGGCTGATACGCATTCGAATGTCTGAATTAGGCACCAGTACCATTACCTGAGATCCTATTTTTTCCATAACGACCCTATGGTCAGTATTGGGTGGTTCTAGTGCGAAGACGTTCAGAAATCCGAGCAGACTCGTCATCTCGAGAGCCAGCACGACGAACGCCCTCTGTGCGTTCCCGTAGCTAGCCCGTAATCCCAATACAACCGACCCCAACCCTCCTTTCAATGCTCCACTCCCATCGAGCATCTGGCGCCTACTGCTGCCCCGCAGCGTCCCTCTACCATCACCTTTTCCACCACTCTTGGCTCTCACATCGATTTTTTCCTTATTCACTCATTCATAATACGGTCCGTTGTCGCCGACGCGAGCACTACACTCAAATTAAAACACATACCTATATTTCGTTATCCCGGCGTCTTTATGTTTAAAACATAAACACGTCCTTCAAGATACAAAACTCACATATCCAAATGTGCATTATGTATATCTTGAATCGTTACGATTAACTTTGTTTTTACAGCGCATTAACAAAAATAAAAATAGCTACTTATACTTTTGTGCATTTAATCAAAAAGAAAAACTTAAATTTTCATATAACATGTATTTTTAATATCAAAAAAAGTTCACTTCGGTTGACAACATCGATATATAGAATTTGCACATTACTGAACTTAAATTTATTGTCAAAAATTGATTTTTTTAAGTAATAGCTGTTAAAAACAGCAATTACGTAAAAAAATCATTAACGCTATTGATTAGAAATTTAATACAAATATCGACTAAATCTAGTGATATATATATATAGGTTTTCGAAGTCGCCGAACTTTGAGGACAAAAATTCACAAAACATACAAGTTTAAATTTTAATAGTAGTTTTATTGTATAAATTACAATTTCAAAAGTACAAAAGTTTAAAACGGTTGCAGCTTCAGCTGCATCGACCAAATATCACAGACGGTTTATAATTTTTTTTAGTGCAGTTTTGGAAACTGAGGGATTAATCCCGGAGTTAACCGCTATGGTCATTTCGACTGACCGACAAAGATAACCGAGTAGCATTTTGTTGATAATCTTGTATAAAGTACAAATCATTATTAGAGACAGTTGGTGCTTGAGAAAATAATTACAATGAAAAGGCAAATTTAACTAATTGTTGATTTTTTCTTTAAATTCAAAATGAATTGGCTGCAGAAAGCGAACATTTTCATTCAGTAGATGACCTTACTCATCCAGCGTCCGTGAAAGACTGCTCCTGGTTTACAGAATTTATTCTGTAATCCAAGAGCAATTTCTGCACTGAATATGTTTAGAGCATATTCTTTTGGCATTTTTCCGATAACATTGAGACAAAGTAAAAGCAATTCTTTGTAATCATCGTGTAGTTAAATTTGTAAATTTAATATTTTTGTAATGAAAATGTAAATACCGTGTTAATCCAATCTTGAATTATCTTAGCAACTGATGGATCATCTAGGCCTATTTGATATGAGCAGTGAACTTTCATTGAATCGACAAATCTAGAATTGAAGACACAAGTCTTCAATTTTAAAACTTAGATAATTTATTTATTGAAAATCATTATCACTACAGTCGCATTATTATAAGGTTTTATATCCTTATTATATAACAAAATCTGTACAAAAATATTATATCAGTAATATTAATAGGTATAAATCAAATTTTAACTTGAATTCATAACTCGTAGATAACGGTGGCTTGCATACAACAAGCATACATCATGTACCATTTTCAAGCTGAAGTATTTCAATAATGGTCTCATATTAACTATCTCTTACAATTATGGCTAACCGTTCGACTTTATCAGTATTGGACAGATTCATTAGCAAGTTTCTGTCCTAATGCAAAACTACAGCTTCAAGTTCCGACGAAAAAAATACATCTTCTATTTCAGCAGCTAAATCCTGACGTATATTTCTTATAATGTTGCATAGAACTTCTGAAAATTACGAGAGTCTTGACATCAACATAACGACTCCGCTACAGCAGCCATTAATCGGTCGACATTTCGATCCAAAACTGTGCACAAAACAACGTGGCCACCGATTTCGTTGATTACTTGAATCATTCCGCAATGATTTTTTGGTTCCGATGGTCCCTGTCCGAGCAGTTCTTGAGAAAAAAAGCTTACTGCTCTATAATTTTTTAGCTTTCCCTGCTTTCAACTAATTCAACGACATCGCCCAAAACGATTAATTTATTATTAATTTTCCATTATAAATTATAACTTCGTTATTTATTTTGTTGTTAGTTTTCTATTTACTTTTTTTATTTATTTTATTATTATACATATAATAAATAACTTGATTTGTTATTTATTTGATAGAAATATTAATTAAATTTTTATTTATAATTAATATTGTTAAAATAAGTATCTTAAAGTAAAATTGAACACCTTCTTCTGAACTGACGTTCGTATGTCACTAATGAATTTACTTCTATTTGTTTGTCTATGGCCTTAAAAACTCCAATTCATCTGCTGGTAATGCAGACAACAATTCAAGAAATTTTGCTATATCGAAAAAGAGATTTATTTCTACTTTCTAAAATCCAAATTTTCTGTTTTTTCCACGCGTTTTCCTTCGGTTTATGTTGGGATATCAACTTTTTCCCATAACTGTAAAACTCGTTTGGATACTTCCCATTTACAAATATGTTAAAACAACGCCGGGAGTACTTGTTCGTTTGTCGGCAATTTGTTCTCAACAAAATTGTGGACTAGATCTCCAACTCAGAACACGTGTTCTCGAAGAAAATGGTGGTTTGTAGAAGACTTTCCACCATGGTGTTAATCGTTTGGTACACTTAAACGTTATTTTGTGGCGCGACCATTCAACGTGAATCAGCAAGGAAGGAGAAGTGAGATAACATGGAAATCCAACGGAATAAGACCCTAATGGTCTTTATGAACAGCTCAAAATCTTTGGACAACAATTGCACAATATATACAAAATTGAAATACATATTATAATATTGTACTACACGAAAAATAGTTTTGGACTGTTGTTGTCCGAAGTATTGTATCGCAGCATTACTTCATATTTCGTGCGGCTGACCACCCAATTTGGGAGAGCAGCGCTCCCGAATTTGAGATTCTAACTTAAGAAAGTGTT
>JABFPJ010003973.1:0-14831 GCA_022817425.1 Gryon sp. ZL-2020
ATGGGATGCTTATGGGAACGTTATTGAAAGCTTATGGAAGCTTATAAGTTCCTTATGAGATACTTATGGGATGCTTATGAGATATTTATTAGGTGCTTATGGAATGCGTATGCAGTGTTTATGGGATGTTTATGGAATGTTTAAGATAAATGAATGATAAATACATCATTCTTTTATAAATCAAAAAATAATCTGATATAAAACATAAAAATTCAGATAAACTGAAAAGTATAGGCCAAGTACAAAAAATCTAAAAAATCAAAAATAATGACGTCTAAAACATATTCAACTTTCTGAATTCAAATGTTTAATTTAAAGTAAAATCTTATTTTAATTCAAAGTTCATTTAAGCGAAATTTAAAGGCAATCTTTAAAATTTGAAAAATTAAAAACATAATTTAATCACTAAAAATTTTCTCAATATAAGTTATTGATATCAATATATATGGTCAAGTACATTCGCTAATTTTATTTGAAAAATCTTTAACTTGGGAAGTGAGTCTACAATAATATCTGATTTATTAAATAACATGGTTAAGTACATAAGCCTACCTTTAGACCTTAAAATAATAGAAAACTAAACTTCGAAATTATGAAACTAAAACCTAACAAAAATAAGTAACAAAAAAATATAAACATGCATAAATAAGATTTTGTTAGTTTCGTTAGTTTTGTTGATCTTGTTAATCTTGCTAGTTCTACAGTTATACATACTTCTTAGTTTCATTAGTTCCGATAGTTTCGTTAGTTTCGATGCAAAATAAAAAAACTTATAAAAAATAAAAAAGATATTGATTTTGTCTTAATTGTTATATTATTAATTTTTCTTTAAATTTATTAATTCTGTGTATTTTGAAGAATAATGATAATTTTGTATCTCTTCAATAATAAAAACACTGTATCACTGTCATAATGAAAAATATTGAAACATTTTTTCTGTTACACATGATTTAGATCAACGTGAAAATATTGAAGATTCTCCTGTATGTCTTGATGGCCCCATCCCACAATCTAAAAACCTTATTAATGAAATCGAAGGTATACATTTTTCAGTAGGCTTAGCAGAACTACTCAATAATGCTTTATAAATAAGCTTAATATATATTTCATATTTTAAAGAATTTTTTCAACTATTCATTACTAAATTAAATGAAAATTTATAGTGTATATCATTGTAATGAAATTAAAATATTTAAGTATTATTTACTTAACAGATAGACAATCATTAACATCTTTTGCAATTCCTCAAATTCTTGCCGAGTCAACGTCCGAAATAAATTTTCCGATTCAAGTAAATGGAGGTAAAATTCTTAAATATATGTATCGCAATTTTATATAGTCTACGACACTTTCGAGGGTTTCAGCAAGTTCCTGTCAAAATTTGAGCGAAATCCGTTATGTAGATTTTGCGTGATGCTCGAACGAACAAACAAACAAACATACTTTCATATTTATATATATTAGTTAGATTTATTATCATAATCGTTAATATTGATATTTGTTAATAATTAATATGTTATAGGGTAATGCTTTACTTTATTTTATAATTTAATATTTTCCCATTTTGAGTGAGTAATTATTTATTAGTTTTAAGTATCTTGTTATTCAATATATAATTTACATTATAATATTGTATCATTTTATTTCAATGTATTTTTCAAATCAATCATTTTAACAATAGTCAACTTATTTCATTTTAAATTTTTGTTAAGAATTGCATTCTTTGTTAACAATTGAATTGTCATGGTAACCGTTATTTAAAATTGTTAATTAAGTTGTTTTAAAACAAAAGAAAAATATTAATTTCTGGTTCATATTCATTTTTGGAATTATGTCTTGATTGTTTAATGTTTAATTTGTATCAATTAAATTTGTTTTATTTTTTATGAAACATGTCAAAGTGTTGTGTTCGCGGATGTTCGTCGACGTATAAGGTATCAGGATTTTTTTCCTCAAAAAACGCTATCCAGGCAAATGAATGGAGACGGAAAATTAATTCTCCAGATATAAATGGTTATCATTATTAATTTAAAGTTTTGTTATTTTTCGAAATTTTCACATATAAAATTGAAAAAATTCTGACAAATCAACAGATATTCCAGTTGAAGAACTGCATAAGAAGAAAAGAGTGTGTCACATTCTCTTTGCCGAAGAAGCGTATTACGTCGGGAAAGTAAAGAGATTGAAGAAAGATGCAATTCCATCGCTTCATTTGCCTGAACCGGAGCAAATACCTCCTCTTACTGAAGTCATTGCAATTGATTGCAATGATGATGACTGTAGAGCTTTTGTAAATATTACAGAACGTGAAGAAGGTACATTTCCTTCAAAAATATGTTTATATACATTATTCGCATTTTTGTTAAACTTTATAAAAGTTGTGGAATCACGAAGCTATTGCTTCTGCGTTCTAAACGTAGTACATTATATCGTAGTACATAAACGTAGTACATAAACGTAGTACATGATAGTGTACATTATATCGTACAATAATTATCATTATATAATATAGCACGGAAACGCAAAAGTGACAAATTGCGGAATGACAATCTTTTAAAAAAGAAAAGAAATCCGATAAACGACAGAAGAACGATTTTGCGACTGAAGTCAAACTTTTAAAGACTGAAAAAAAATCATTCAGTTTATCAGTTCTGAAGGAAATCCCAACACCTTATACGACAATTTTAGATATGGCTCACCGTAATTATAAGCATAAGCCACAGGTGAACTTAAATTTAAATGTACTTATATTACGATATTGCAGACATTTTCATTTTCTGCTTTATATATTGCGTTGCATTATTCAAATCCAAATTGTCGTTATTGTTTGTAAAATTCTTTTTATGTATTTATACATACACTATATGCGTACATCATATTTTTCGATTATAGCACGACTTTTTTTATGACAAAAAATTTATTATTAATAATGATTTAAATTTCTAAACAGGGATGGCGTTACAAAAAAACTGAGTTGATGTTTGCAGTCAGAATTTGGAAGACTTCGCCTAAAACTTATTCTTTTCTCAGAAAAGGTTTTAAGTATTTACCATCGGAAAAAACTTTGAAATTAATTTTACGAAACATGCTCATTAACCCCGTCTATAATCCTTGCATTTATAAAAAATTGCAACAGAAACTTCACAGTTTCAATGACAAAGAAAAAATTATTACGTTGATTTTTGATGAAATATCATTACAAGAAAATCGGTACTTTAACAAAAAGGAAGGCTTTATTGTCGGGGTCGAAGATTTTGGAGTTGAGAATGCTTCCACGTAACGATTCACTTTTATTACAATTCGATGTTTTTATTATTACTATTAATGTTCGGGTTATTATTCTTTTAAAAAAAATTAACAAAAAATTATACTGTCGCTTATGTTATACAATCTTTTACTGGGTTTTCAGAAATTACTAAGTTGTAGCAAGATCAATGATAATGAACACTTTGTTGAGTCTTTTTTAAAAAGAATAACTGATTATTGAGATACCCTTATGGAAAAATACTACAGAAGTTTATAGTTACTACAAATATTTGTGTAGTTTTGCCGAATTTACCACAAAAATACTAATGTTACTTTAAACAAAATATGTAGTTACTACAGATGTCTGTAGTATTTTTAGTTAAGGATAAATATAGTACAACACGACACGATCGTATAATGTGGCAGATCATGGTATTGTTTTCATGATTAGATCGTTAACATCAGGAAAAAAGATGCCTATACAATTTGGCTTTTGTCGCAGTGCCACAAATTATTTTCAGTTATCAAAACTGATAAATGAAATTATCTCACATCTGAAAAAGTGTGGCTTTAAAATTGTTGGACTAATTTGCGACCAAGGCAGCAATAATATCAAAGCATTGACAAGTTGTTTACAATTGCAATCCAATTCGCAAACTCAACGACCAGTTATTGTTGAAAGTACTTATTAAAAATATATATAGAATTAAGTGTAATAACTATTGTATACAAATTATTAACTTGGATTTTCTTATTTAGAACTGACTATTAGTAACAGCCATTTGCTGATATTTTTTGATTATTGTTACTTGTTAAAATGTTTACGCAATTTGTTAATGGATCACTTTTTAATAAGTACCCCACGAGGAAACATAAATATCTCGTGGAAATTATTTATAAAAGTTTACGAATTAGAAAAACGAAGAGCTGGACTTTCGTCGTCTTTAAGTCACCTAACCGATGAGCACGTTTACAAAAACAAATTTTGGGTAGACAGACAAAACAGTTTTGGGTAGACGTGCTTTCGTGACGGTCTGTGGGTTTTTGAAAAAAAAACAATCATTTCGAAAACAAAAAGACTTTCAGTGCGTGTCGAAAAGTAGTTAAAAGTCGGACAAAAGTGCGAAAATAAAAATCGCGAGAAATCGAGGTTTTATTCGGTGAGTTGAAGACGGAGAAAGTACGATGAAAAAAAGTGAGGTTAAACTCCCTTTGGCGGGGAAATCGACAAAATCACCGGTGATAGGAAATTCTGCATCAATAAAGAAAAACTCGCAGAATACATTGGAGAAGATGGTGAAAAGAAAATCGGTGACTTTTGCGGACGAGGATACGGACAAAAAAGTTGATTCTATTATGAAGGAGGTAAGGGGGTATAAGAAGGTTTTGGAAGAGATGACAGAGATGGTGGAAAATGTAAAAAAAGACAGAGAAGAAGACAAGAAAAAGGAGAAAGAATTCGAGGACAGATTGACAGAGATGGATGGAAAAATCGAAAAAATTATAAATTGGATAACGTACAGAGAGAAAAGGGAAAGCATACATCCATCAAGTAGTGAGGGGGGAAGCGAGGAGGGTTTGAGCAGAAGGTCATGTTGGAGCGTTGCAAGCGCAGTCAGTAGAGGGAGCAGTACGGCGATGTCGGAAAGAGAGGTTAAAAAGATGAGAAATCTGCTGAAGAAAAACGATTGGGAAGAGAGAAGAAGAAATCTGACAATTAGAGGCGCAGAAAGTCTGAACTAGGATAAGTTGAGGGAAAGTACAGAAAAATTTCTGAATGAAAAATTGCAGGTAGACGTGAAGGTGGAGCAAGCATGGAAGAGCGGAAGAATTTACGTGTGCATAATGAGGACGGAAGACGACAAGCAGACGGTAATGAGAAACAAAAACCGTTTGAAAGAGACGAGGATTTTTATCGACAACGATCTAACCTTCGAGGAAAGACAAAAGCAGATCGAAATCGGTAAATGGGTAAAAGAAAAGAAAGAAAAAGGAGAAAATGTTAAAGGAGGCTTAGGTAAAGTCTGGGTAAATGGAAGTTGGGTGAGGTGGGAACAAGTAAGGGAGAAGGAGGAGATAGAAGAGTCGGCGAGAGATGAAGTTGGAGGGGGGAGGATGAAAAACAGACAGCGAATTTTTAGAGCACCGGAAACGGGTAGGGAGGAGGAGAGGGGATAAAACTAAAATTAAGGTTAGGAATGGGGAGCGTAGAAGAACAGAAGGAAGGAAAGGGAATAGAGGAAAGGGAATCTACAATACATATGATGAGAGAAACAGAGAAATCAAGGAAAAAGGGGGTTGGACAATACTCTTCTGGAACGTGGCGGGTGTCATGAAAAAAGATATGGAATTTTGGAAATTTCTGGAAGATAAAGATGTAGTTAGCTTAAGCGAGACGTGGCTAGAGGAGAAGGACTGGAATAAAATAAAGAACAAATTAAACAAAAATTATGAGTGGGAAACGATATATGCAAAAAGAGAGAAAAAAAGAGGAAAGGCAAAAGAAAGTTTTTTGATAGGAGTTAAGAAAAATTTGAAGAAAGAGGGGAGAAAGCTGATCAAAATCGAAAAAGAAGGTCTAATTAGCACCGAAGTACAAAAGGAAGGAAAGGGGTATAAGATATACACGATATATAACTCAGGAGCTTTAGAAGAAGGGATAAAAAACATAGAAGAAATAGAAGAAGAGAAAAGACAAAATTTAATGATAGGAGGAGATTTCAATATAAAGACAGGAGAATTGGGCAAATTTAAAGGGAGTGAAGAAGAGGAGGAGATAGTAAAAAGAAAAAGTAAGGATAAAATCATTAGTAAAGAAGGAAAGAAGTTGGGTTGAGGTAGTGGAAAACAAAGGATGGTATATTCTCAACGGAGTAAAAGAAGGAGACGAGAAAGGGGAATATACATTTATAGGTGGAAAGGGATGTACAACGATAGACTACGTGATAAGGGACGAAAAAACCTGGAACTATGTAGAGAAATTTGAAGTGGGAAAACGAGTAGATTCGGATCACGTGCCGTTGATAATTACTGTGAAAGGAAGTAAGGATAATTTTGAAGAGGAGAAGGACAAAAAGAAAATTATCACTACGTGGTCAGAGGAAGATATTGCACAATTTGAAGCAAAAATGCAAGAATGGATAGAACAAAATAAAAGACAAGAGAAAGGAACAGTACAATATGAATGGGAAAAATTGAAAAATGCATTAAAGAACGCGGTAAGCAAGAAAGAAATAAAAATTAAAGTAAAAGGTATTGGCTACAGAAAATGGTGAGATAAGGAGTGCGCTAGGCTAAAAAGAGGAGTAAAGAAAAAATATGAACTATGGAGAAAAGGTAAAGGAACAAGGGAGGATTATCTAAGTGCTAGAAAGAATTGGAAAGAAATATGCAAGGAAAAACAATGTAAGAAGAAAGAAGAGGAAGAAGCTGAACTGAGAAGTATAAGAACAGAAACAGAGGCATGGAGATTTATTAACAGTTTTAGAAATAAAAGAATGATAATCGAAAATAATATAGGAGATAACGAATGGAAAGAGCATTTTAGGAAATTATTGGATGGAAAAGAAGAGAAGGAAGAGGGAGAGAGGAGAAATACAGAACAAGACACTATGGAGTTGACGGAAATGGAAATAGATAAGGCCATAAAAAGATTTAAGAGAAAGAAAGCAGGTGGTGCAGATGGATTAACGAACGAAATATGGATGAACGGAGGAATTGGGGTGAGAGAAGAATTAAAAGAAATCCTGAAAAGAGTGTGGACAGGGGAAGGAATACCGGAGGACTGGAAGACAGCGATAATTGTACCTCTGTTTAAGAAGGGAAATAAAGATGAGGCAAAGAATTACAGAGGGATCTCGCTTCTGTCTTCAGGATACAAAAATTATGCTGACATCCTGAGAAATAAATTAGAGATAGAAATGGAAAGAACAAAATGTTTACCAGAGGGTCAGGCGGGATTTAGGAAGGGTAGATCAACGATGGACAATATTTATATATTGAACCACGTCGTCCAAACAGCAATTGAGGAAGGAAGAAAGATTTACTCGGTGTTTGTGGACTTCAGCGTTTGTGAAAGCAGCGTTCGACACAGTGGACAGGAAGAAATTATGGAATGTGATGGAGGAGGTAGGAATCGAAAAAGGCTTGATTGAGAGAATAAAGGAATTATATACAGAAACGAAAGCAGCGGTGAGAGCAGGTGAGAAATGGACAGAAGAATTTTGGATAACCAAAGGGGTAAGGCAGGGATGTGTGCTGAGCCCGGCTTTGTTTGCTATATACATCGCGGGATTGGAAAAAAGATTGGAGGATACGAATATTGGGGGGGTGAAAATAAATGGATAAAGAACATGGTCATTGGCGTATGCAGACGATATGGTGTTACTGGCAGAAAATAGAGAGGCCTTGAAAGTTATGATGGACAGTATGAGGGTCTTTTTTAGAGAACGGAAATTAATACTCAGCACGGAGAAAACAAAAATAATGGTGTTCGGAAGGAAAGGAAGAGAAAGAGCAGAAAAATGGATGTGGGAAGATCAAGAAATGGAAGAAGTGAAAAAATTCAAATATCTGGGCTTCGTATTCAATAGTAAGGGAAGTTACGAAAACCACATAAAGGAACTAAAGATTAAAGGTATAAATGCGGCCAAGAAAGTATGGGGTCTTGGGGAAAGGATATGCAGTGGAGATATATATAGAAGAAAACGGCTAATTGAATATTTAGTAAAAAGTGTGATGGCATACGGAGTGGAAATCTGGGGGTGGAGGGAAAGAAGAGAATTGGAAAAGGTACAAGACGACTATTACAGATGGTGTATGGGTTTGGAATTTTGTACATCGAGATACATTGTAAGGAAGGAAGTGCAAACGTTGAAAGTGAAGGAAAATTGGGGAATCAGGGCGTTGAAATTTGAAGAAAAAGTAAAGGAAAAAAGGGATCATAGACTGGTGAAAATGTGCTGGTTGGAAAAGAAAGCAAAAGGGGGAAAGGATAAATACAGCAAGGAAAGAGAAATGTTTTTGAATGAAAGAGGATGGAGTTCTATAGGGTATGATTTGGAATCGGCAGCTGGAAAAGAGATGAAAAGCGAGATAGAAAGAAGAGGAAAGGATATACAAACACAGGAAACGGACATGAGTATCAGAGAAGGAAAGTATAATGCGAGATACTTAAGTTTGAAGACGGAAGGATTGCCAAAATATATGAAGCAGAGTAAAGTGGGAAAAGAGATTAAGCTAAAGGCCAGAGTAAGATGCGGTAATTTAGAGAACAGAAACAAATACTGGTTAAAAGAGGAAAAAAGGATGTGCGTTTTCTGTGAGAAGGAAGCAGGTAGACTGGAGCACTATTTTTTAAACTGCGAAGGATGTGAGAAACTAAGAGGGATGGCAGCAGGATTCGTTTGCGACAAAATAAACAAAATGATAAATGAGAAAAACGATAAAGAGGGCATGGAAATGTTAAAATGGTTAGATACGGAGATGAGGAGTAAAGAAAAAGAAGAAAGGTGATAGAAACAAGCATGGTGGTGGAGTGAGGAGGGGAGAGGAGGAAAGAGCATAACGGCTTGGGTGGACCGAGTAGCTCAGGTGCGGTTGTGTCTCGGAACTCCTCGACGCGAATCACTTCACTGGGAATAGAGGGAAGAGAGTATCTTAAGGGCAGTTGATGTATGGCAAAGCAGAACACGGAAGAGGAACAAGGACGAAAGAAAAGGGCTGGAATACCTAAGGAACTAAACCAGGGATATTGAAGTGGCTGTGATTTAGTGTTACATTAAGATGTGTTATTTATGTGAATTAATTTTATTGTATTTAAAAAAATTGTATGAGAATTGTTTAATATGTATTGTAAAGAAAATTTGTAAAGTTAAACCAATCCGTTTCCGGGCCAATATGGTCGAAACGTAAATAAAGATAGATGTAATTTAACTATTATAACAGTTGTACAACGACGACAAATTACCAAACAATTCTGTGGCTTAAAGGAAAAACCGATTAACTCCTTTTTTGGCAAAATTGAGTTGATGATAATTTCGGATTTTTACAACCTTATATTTTCATTTTATGTGTTCATATTTATCGGAGTTTAGAACTATTACAAAATGGGAAGATGAAATAAATATTTTTTCTATATATTTGAATGCAAGATGAAAAATTAAAACGCGTTTTTCTCAACATTTTTAAAAGTGAAGTTAATTGGTTTTTCCTATAAGTCACAGAATTATTGTATTGACTGTACACATTATATTGTTCTGACACATTTTATTCAGCCTAATAACTTGAATATTACATTTTTTGAAGAAAAATTACATGTATATATCAGTTTGACAATTTTTTACAATCCAAGCCTTTAATATTATGAAAAATTATTTTAAATATTCAAAACTATTACATTTTTATAGAATCACTCGAAACCCATGCTGTTAATTATTATATTGGGACTGAAGAAGCAAAAAATATGTCGTGGTTTTTCGGCCTAATCAATGATTGGTTTGATTCAATGAATGCGACAATTAACACATCAAAAGAAGAAACAGAATATAGAAATTTATGGTCCGAAATGAAAGACACTTTTCAAAATCTCACGATAATAAAAGAAGTTGTGTCAACAAATGTTGATCCAACATTACTCACTAATTCCGATATCAAGAATGTAAACTCGCCGACACCAAAAAACATATGCACGACAATAACGAGCTTCGAAGCAATGTGTCATAATTTTAATAAATTAAGTATTGACGAACTGAAAGGCACATATTTAAATTCCGATTGCATTGAAAATTATTTTGGCCAAGTGCGGAGTACAGATCCAACAGAAGCAATATCATTTCATTTTGTTTTTTGTGTATTAACCCTGGTTCAAAGTTTCGAGTATTTCAGACTTTATAATTTTTTAATTATATCTGAAACTGTGTGAAATAGCATGAAATCTTATACAATTTCTTATAGTTTCAGTTAGAATTATATAATCAGATACCTTCAGCTATGAAACTCTGAAAATTTGCGTTTCAAATTTCAGACTATATGAAGGTAGAATTTTTTATCTAAAATAGTCGGAACTTTGAACCAGGGAAATCTTCTATTTCATTCTTCTTACTTTAATTCCTATAACTTGAAATGCTTAGGGCAAAAACGAATTAAAGTCATAAGAAATAAAATATATATAATTATGTCTTTTTTTCTCTTAACAGGTAACTTATAGTATGTTTTATATTTGTCTGTATCTACAGGTGAAAGTAACACGTCTCCAACTTGTTATCAATTCGAGGGTGTCTTTCGAACGCTTTTAGTAAATCAAACGGAAACAGAAATCACACACACAAATTGTAAAGCTGAATCGAATTCAAAGACATTTTTATCTGTGGAAGATTTTCTACAAAATGATAATGAAATGCCACCTAAACCAACAATTGATGAATTAAATGCGACAGAAGATGAAGTTAGATACATAGAAGACAAAAGTCTAACATCTGGATTTTCCGCGTCCATCGCATCATCGGTAGTCAAAAGTGACAAAAAATTATCAACTTGTCAATACTGCTGGACTGACGTTAATAATTCCAGATTTCATCAAGCAATATCCGATATTGGTGAAATTTTATTGCAAAAAATGCAGTATGAATTTAAAAAGACCTCGTTGCGGAAAAATCTAATAGATTATGTTAAAAGTAATTTTGATATTAAATGGCAAGAGTGCAAGGATCATGGAGATATAATTGTAGACTGCTTTTACAATGTAATTGTTGATAAATTTGTTTATGTTTTGTGTGCAACACAAAATCGCCACATTAACAAAAGTACTGTACCAAACTCACTGCTAAAAAAATCAAAAATAATACAAAATCGAAGCAAACAAAATAATAAGAGTTTAAGAAGAACATTCGCAAAAGAAAAAACTAATACCCAAGTAAGACTTTCATCTAAATCTAACCTTATAGTATCCATTAATCTATGTACAGTTACAACTGTAAATTAAAGTAGATTTAATGGAACCTCTATTAAACATAAACATATAATATTTTATTTCTTATTCTTGATAATAAAATTAAAAAATTTGGCATGTGCGGGCCTACAGTCGAACTTTTTTGGGCTTTGGTTTGTGTTAAATTAAAATTTAACACAATTATATTTTGAGGTTTGTAAGATTTTTGAGAGATATTTGAAATTAATTAAAAAGAAGACCAATAAAAACCCGACTTTTGGTTGAACTACTGTCCGAGAAGTTATTATATAAAAACTATTTAAAAAGTCACATAATATTACTATTTTTACATGAATGTCAAGATTTTCTAAAAAAATTAATGCATTAATTCCTTACGAATACATCTTCTAATATGTCGGGCTTTAGCCCGCACATGCCTAAAAAATGTTTCTTCATCGGTTCTTCTCATTTTTGAAATAATAACTTATATATTATATAAATACAAATTAAATGATAATCAAAAAAATGTAAAATTGATTACATTACTTTGAATATACAGATTCTTGACGACTTAATTACCGAAGATTACGCTACGTTTCCCAAAGACTCTGAAGACCCGAGTCAAGAGTTATATAGTGAAACGATTGTTAACATTGAAAGTATTGATGCATCGACAAAATTAATAGTAGAACCAATGAAAGAAATGCAACGTAAAAAAAATGAAATAGACGAAAGTTCTGCTCCAAGAGGAGTAATTAATAAAAATAACACTTGCTACGCTATAAGCGTTGTACAAGTTTTACATAACATAGCAGAATTTAAAAAAGCAATATTCGAAAAAATTCAACTTGGTCAATTCACCAGGATTCATTGAAGGATATTTTTGTGTCTCTTGGATCGAATTCAAGCAAAGAAGCATACGATCCAATACTCTTAAGGCTTCTTTGTAAGAATATGAATTTTCGAATAAATGAACATCATGACTGTAGCGAATT
This sequence comes from Gryon sp. ZL-2020, assembly GCA_022817425.1. Classification (NCBI taxonomy): domain Eukaryota; kingdom Metazoa; phylum Arthropoda; class Insecta; order Hymenoptera; family Scelionidae; genus Gryon; species Gryon sp. ZL-2020. Next base: position 12,169 of record JABFPJ010003973.1, read on the forward strand.
TCTGTTATTATTGTTGCAAAAATTAAATGAAAACAATGTAGATTTGTCATGCTTCAGCATAACAATGAAACGACAAGCGACTTGTGTGAAATGCAAAAAAGCTTTCAATGACATAAAAAGATGCTTCATGTTAAGCGTGAAAAATGTCCTGGAAAACGTCGATGTAGAATGTAGGATAGAAAACTGCATCAAAGAGTACTTTTTGGAACATTTAAGATGCTGCAATCAATTGGAATTAAAATATGATTTTCTAGAGTTGCCAAAAGTGCTCATTATTTCAATTGATCGTGTTGTCGAAGATGGAAATTCAACAATGTCCACTGAAAATCGGATTTTAATTAACCGAAAAATCGTCATCAAGACACCGAAAGAAAACATCGCTCATATTATTTATGACCTTATTTTTTAAACAGGCAATGCCACGAGGGGCCATTATTATACTTGCATCCAACATTACATAACAAAAAATGGTTCTTTTAAACGATAGTCAAGTAAAAAATATAAGTGGAAATGAAGTAAAAGAGAAAACTGTTACCGATTCGCCAAGTGTTCTTATATATCGACGGAGTAATACAACTTTACATATGAATTGATAATATTTACTATTTCATTTTTATTCAGTAAAATAACTTATATTTTTAATGATTTAATGAGATTTTTTATTTTATTACGCAAGTTCTGCTTAACTTTTTAATTTGTTTCATGTAAGTATAAAATGTGAATACGTAAGTTAATATAATAATATTATTAATGAAAATTGAATGAAATCGAAACTTTCTTATGTTTTGCCTTTTTATTTTCATCTTTAAAGACAGATATTAATAAACTGGTTGATATAGAAAAATTTCTATGTAACAATGATATAGAAAAGGCAGATCGGGTGCTTCGAATGATTAGAATATGTAAATAATAAAATTAAAAAAGAAAAAGAATTCATCTTTTTGAAAAAAAAATTTCTATTGTAATTATTAGAGTAAAGAGTAATTAAGTTAGAAAAGTAAGAACAATTGATTACATATGAAATGTATATTAAAATTCTTCAAAGCAACATTAAATAAATTAATAATTTTACACTATCTTATTTTATTATTAATTTTATGAGGGAAAAAAAGAAAAAAAAGGAAAATGATGAATTTTGGGAGCCCAAAACTTTTACAATATGGTGCTGGAATTAACCCCGTCTCCCTAGAATAAACTCTTATCAGCTATGGTCAAACGTTGATCGTCTGCTGTATACATACAAAATATGTAGATAAATGCACTGTGTTTACCGATAAAGTGTCTTCTTTACGACAACATCTAAAGAAACGAATAACTTTTGTTGAACATTTTGATATTATCATTATTTACATTATATAAAAATGTCATTATTAGAATGATGTGCTTTTATATATTTATAACTCTTATATATTAAAGCTTTTCCAAAAGTATTAATCATAAGTTGTAATTTCTCTTCAGTTGATTCGATTAAATTAATCGTATTATTTATATTCGTTCATAATCATGGTTACGTATTTTTCAATACTTTTTAATGAACAAAATTAGACTAATGAAAAAAGCTGAGTTTAAGAAATTATTTAAACAATTTAAATACTTATGTTACAAGTAAACCGATAATTTGAATACTATAGGTTTATATATTTCAGTCAAAGATTTCTATATAGTACAAGCCTTGAATCGTGTAAACAGAATTTCTACCATTTTGGAATTAATAACTAAACAAAACTTTGTCTCATAAAAAAGTACCAAAAAATTTATCGATTCCATGTAATTAATTAAATGTCAACATACAATTCCATTGTTAAATTATTTTAAGATTATACTTAATTACTATATTCAAATACTGATGTCGATTAAATAATCCTTCAAATTAAAAAAAGTGAAATATATGTGACTAAAATACAAGGTAAACATTTCTGAACGCTAAATAAAATACGTGTTATTTATATATACTATTCAGCATAAAACGTATGAAATCGTATGTACGTTAGACAAATTGAAAAATTATGTATTACAAATAAAGAAGTGACCGGTGAATCTCGCATTTCATTCAAAATACTTTCCAAGATCGTAGACAAGACGTTACTTGGATCAGTTCTGCATTTCTTCGCTGACCTTTGGTATTTCTTCAAGTAGTCATCGTTTCCAATTGTACGTTTTGTTCACTGCACGAATTAGCGTTTGCGAAAATTGATTTTAACACTGTAAATGATTGCATTGTTGGCGAACTTTTAGAATGCGTAGTCAAAAATGCCAACAATAATTTTTATTTCTTGAAAAATAAACAATGAATGTTCATAATTTTAAACATAAAAGATGCGTGTCGTCGAAAAAGTAAGTTTTTGTTGATTCCAAACAGGAAAAAAATAAAAATTCCAACTCGAAAAAATGTACATTAACACAAATAACAACACAAAAATATTTATTTTGCCAGCTTAAGACACTGTCGAAGGCGTTTTGCTTTGTTTTGCTCGTATGGGAATGCCAAACGACGTAAATATCTTCTTAACCTTCCGATGCCCAAGCGGGGCGACTTAGTCGCCCCAAAAATCGGTTTTTATTTGTATCTTTGTGTGAACTCTATAAATACACTTGAAATTTTACAACAATTAATATTTTGAGTTATATTTTTATAATGTAAAACGATTTTAATGATTTCGTGT
>JABFPJ010003974.1:0-14831 GCA_022817425.1 Gryon sp. ZL-2020
TTATAAAAAAATAATAAAACACGAAATCATTAAAATCGTTTTACATTATAAAAATATAACTCAAAATATTAATTGTTGTAAAATTTCAAGTGTATTTATAGAGTTCACACAAAGATACAAATAAAAATCAATTTTTGTGGTGACTAAGTCGCCCCGCTTGGGCATCGGAAGGATAACCAGTGAATACAGTTCCATTGTTCATAAGATAACATATTCAAACAATAGCCCTCTGATTTCGAAGGAGATACTCAAAATATGTTTTTTTAAAAGTATGTAAATTATTACACATTTTAATTGAATCTGGCAACTCATTCCACAACTTGATGCCTTGCACAAAACGATTTTGCACAACGATTTCTACAAGAACTTCGTACAATAAAAAGGGAGAAAGAGTTGCCGATATGATCTCCTAACATCTCTAAAAGTAACAGCCCAACGTTCAATAAAATTAACTGACAAATAATAGGGCATTTGTGTCTCAATTATTGAAAACATCATTACACCCAAAAAATATTTTCGCCGATTTTCTATTGTGAGCCAACCGAGTCTAGCTAGCCATGCCAAAATCGACGCTTCACGTCTCAATTGACATATGTATCTCACACATATATTTAACAATATTTGCATTTTGTTGTCTTGTTGTCTCGTGAGGTTAGTCAACAGAAGACAACAATAATCTAGAATTGAACAAGATCATTTTGGTTTTAGAGTGACTCAAACATAGGTGATTCTAATTAGCCCATCGAGAGATCGCAGAGATATCATCCGCATGTAAGAGATGTCTGCAAAATTGAATTGTATCAGGTAAATCATTAGTGAAGATGGAAAATAGCAGCAACCTTGAGGCACCCCTGTAACCACAGCTTTCCAAGTGGACAATTCAGCATCACCATCTATCACCGCCTGCATTCTACCTGTCAAGTATAACCTGAACCATCCTATCACATGTCGCGAACAGCCCAGTCTCTCCAGCTTACACAGCAGCATATCGTGGTTAACAAGATCAAACGCTTTCGAAAAGTCAAAAAGTACAAGTATAGTAACCTCACGATTGTCCATACCAGCCCTAACATCATCAACTAGTTTAAGCAGAACTGTTTGTGTTGAATGGTTTTTACGAAAGCCAGATTGATTCGGATCAAGAGCTTCAACAGAAGCAAGGTAATCAACTAATTGCTCATAAACTATCGATTCAACGATCTTCCACAAAGAGCACAAAATTGAAATTGGACGATAGTGGGCTGCAGAGGTTGGTTTTGAAACCTTTGAGACAGGTTTTATCAAAACCTTCTTCCACAAACACGGAAATGTAGCAGTTGAAAGAGACATATTGATAATCTCAACAATATCACACAATAGTACAGCATCAATCTTCTGATAATAGTGATGAGGTATCTCATCAACACCGGTAGCTTTAGTTGAAGATCGCTTGATCAATTTCTCGATTTTAGATGGGGTCACACTCGCAAATCGAAAGTGTAGATGGTCATCCACTTCTTCTCCAATGAGAGGACCAAGGGTAAGTGATGAAAAGACAGACGTGAGATTAACAACAGATTCGATCAAGTGGTCATTGATCTCGTCAACTCTAGCAATCAACTTAACATCCGAGTATTTCGATTTGATGACACTCAAGAAAGATAGCTCTCTCCACATCAATCTGGAATCATGTGACTTATGAAGATCTAATAACTTACCAGAAATAAACTTAGATTTGGCATCATTTATCATAAAGTTGACAAGATTATTCTGTCTTCGTAACAGTAAATAATACCCATCAAGTTTATAATCTCTATAATAATTTCTAAGCTTATTTCTGTATTCTATTTCTTCCTTAATTCTAGGCGTCATCCAAACTGCAGGTGGATTTTTTTGTTGTAAACGTACATAATGGTGCACACATTCATAGCGTACATTCATAGCGGTGAGTATGATGCAGTTAAGTGATGTAATAGCACTGTCTATCGAGGTGTAATATATGGGGTTAGAAACTTTAAGCTCGGTTATGAGAGAGGCTAATCTATCAGTATCTAGATTCTTAAAATTTCGAAAGAATTTAATGGTTTGTATATTATTCTGAGGTGTAAGATCATATGTCAGAAATAACATCTCATGACCTGAAAGGAAGGGGTAGCTGGAAAGCTGAAGATCCATGACTTTTTTCCTAGAATCAACAATACAAAGGTCAATCAACGTGTGCGAGTGAAGTGTATGATGTGTGGCGTTATATCGGTTAGGCATATACAGACTATGTGACGTTACAAAATCAAGCATACATCTAGAGCCACTGTTATCGTTGAGCATATCATAATTGAAATCACCAAGGATGATAATGTTAGTACAAGAATGTGCAGTATTTGAAAAGGCATTGATGAACAAATAAGGCAGTCCCGTTTATGGCGGACGATATACTACAGAAAGTAACAGTGACAAATTTCCGACGAAAACCTTAACGAACAAGTATTCAATATCAGGCGAATCCAGAGGTGGCGATGAACACAAGATTTCGCAACGAGTGATGGATTTGTGTAGATATATACAGACGCCTCCACCACGGCGACCATTTCTATCGTGCCTTATAATCTCGTAATCATTCAATTTAACCTTATTACTTGGGATTTCCTCACTCAACCAAGTTTCACAAACCGTTATAATATGAAAAAAATTCTTGTATACAAAAGTGCTGAAATCATGAAAATGTGCGAGATTATTCAAAGACTGAGCGTTTAGATGACACAATTTCAGCCGAGAAGAAGCTGGAAAACTAGTTGTGATGGTATGAACGTCGCGAATGGTGGCTAATTGCTATTTCGGACATGCTCGACGTGGCGGCAATTTATCAACTGTCATTTGTTGAGTGCTAATATTTAAAGCTGAATCTGAGTTAGATATAGGTAAATTGTTCAATATTATACATTATTAATTTAATGTATTTTTCAAATCTAATTTCATTTAATAATACACAAGCGTCAACAGTCTGGGCTCTTGAACTGGGCTGTTGATCTGGGCTGTTTTAAGGTGAAAAATTCGTAACATCCATAAACTAAGATTCTCTTGAAATTTGGCCCAAACATTTCTATAGGTTAAATGAGTATGCATGATTTTTTTCAGAATTTTTTACCTATTTAGTTTTCTAGATAATTAATTTTGAATTTTCACTTTATTTATATCGTTAAATTGTTTAGAGTAGCGCCGCCAATGTTGAAATGCATCTATGTTGTTTTAGAATGACATTGTTATTATGTATGCTTATTTAACCTATAGAAATGTTTTCGCCCGATTTCGAGAGAATCTTAGCTTATCGTTGTTACGAATTTTCCACCTTAAGTAAATAAATCATCATTAAAACTTCCATGTGTTAATTATTTCTTTCTCGGCAATGTTTTATATCATAGTGTCTCATTATTATAAAAATCAGGTGAAAAATATTGTTTTCTAACATCTAATGTGCAGTAGTTTTACGTAGTATTAATAAAAAAAATGTTCAACATTACTAATTTAGAAACGTGAAATCATGTTTTACTGATGGATAAAAGTAGTTAATATATGACTGATACGTTTATAACTGTTATGCTATTATTATGATACAGATAATTATAATAATTGATATCCCATTTTATGAATATACATGAGAGGTAGTATAAAATGTTTTATTTGTATGTGAGAAATCATTATTTATGAATAGGGATCCAGATTACTGGATTTATGTTAGAGTTTTATGTTCACTTGACCAATAATAAATACATGAAAAAGTGTCGATGTTTGAATTGGTATTGGAAAAATAGACGATAAAAACCATTTAAAGCGTTTTTGTAATTTTTGTAAAATATTTTTTATTGAATGACATCAGTTTTTTGTATTAATTCATTGAACTTATCTTTATTAACCAATAAAAATAACATTCAATTGTTTCATGCGGACAACTGCAACATTAAATTATGAGTACCTATAATGTGAAAAATATGCGTAAAATGTATTGCATTTGGATAATTCATTCAATACACCGAAGGTAAACTGACATTTCATTACGTTTCTAACAGCAAACAGAAATAAGACAAATGAATAAATGAAATCATTGAATATAATTGTTTTCTAATTATATTTTTTACACAATGTTTTCATATCCAATTTAATAAACAACAATTTGCTTTGCTTTAATAGTAGCATTGCAAAGGCGGTTGTGAAGGTCTTTGAAAAAGACCTTTACATGTTTAAATTCATCGGAAAATTATTAAAATGCTATATCACTAGTAACAAATGGTATTCCGAAGTTGTAGAAACAGAGATATTAAGATGAACGATGAAGGGCACGTGAACTGCTATTTAAATCAATCGCTTATTACACTCTTTCACTACCGATAAAATTCGTTTATTCGAATACCTGCAGCTTTTGTACTTATTAATCAAATCCATATTGTCGATTAATGTCAAATGAGCATTGTACTAAACGTATTTTTGTATAAGCGTACATATATATTTGCGAATAGTGCTTGATTTCAACATTGATAAATAAATATACAAGCATCGTCGCATTAAAAGGCTCAGAAGGGCAGCTGCAAATGATTGGTTAGCTCATTTTCTCCTTTCCTCGTTTTATCAGCAAAATGAGCTAACGACATTGCCATTTCGTTCGACTGCCGTAGCGTATCGACTACTTGAACGAACGAAGCAGTAATACGATAAAATAACCGCCGACTAAGCAGACTTGCAGACGAAAAGAAAATAAAAGTACTGCAGAAAAAAAGGCAACGTAAAAAACACGATCTAAGAGTTCTTCTGAATGCCATGGCTTTGAATTCCACACATTTAATTCTATATTTAATGTCATGCTACATTATAAAAGCATTTGAAACATTTCATTTCTTAATGCGGCAAGGTATCGCTTCGCAAGATCGCTCAGCAATTTTTCCGCGATAAAGTTATTTTTTTCATTATTTATATGTTTCACTAAGTGGGGTGAATCGGAATTCCTTTCTGTCCTATATTATTCGTTTTCATATTATATTACCAGAAACTTTATGTACCTTTTATAATTATCCTCGAACGTAATGAAATGATTCTGATAAAATTAATTTCAAATTTAATTAAAAATAGAAATTTCGTAATCCAATTTACACCACTCAATCCACTTTTCTTCAATGCAGTCAATCAGCTTGAATTATGTAACTAAATTAATGAAATATTGGCATCATTTTACTAGCTTATTCAAAATTAAATGAGAGTAATGTTAATAATTTGATGTTGGGTAATAAAGAGAATGATTTTAACATAATCTATATTTGCAATTTTTCTGATTTAATTACATTCAAATTATGATTTCAAAATTTACAAAGAAAAATCAATACCTTTTTGACCATAAGCGAATGAATTATTTTGACATTAAATTAACGGTCGATTCGGAGTTGCATCGTTTTTGATACACGCAAAGCAGAATTAAAATAAAAATTTATGTTTAGAATTTAAATTTTACTGAAAGTTCAGTAGTACAGAGACAAATGAAAAATTTGGCGACAAATGACGGAAGTTTTTAATGAAAAATTATTGAATATTCGGGAAATATTCATGAATATTCAATAATATTTCGTTGAAAAGTTCAGTAATTTGTGGCAAAATTTTGCATTTGTCCCTGTACTTCTGAACTTTCAGTAACATTTCAATTTTAAACATAAATTTTTATATTAATTGTGCTCTGCGTAAAATTTCCAAATACTGATAAAAATATTATAATTCTATATTCCAAATTGCGTGTTGAATTACTTGTTCGAAATAGCGTGAACAAAATTAAAAAGGAATTGTGTGTTAAATGAAAATACCATAATCTATTTATAATTTGCATAGACCGCCATAATATGATGTGTTACTTCATAATTAATAATTTGTCCATCAATTTAATATAAAGTATAAAATATAATTTTATTAAACTGATAGTTAATATAAATTCATTTTTTTTTAATTTAGTTTGAATAATACAATTTACATAATACTATAATCTCGTCTCGCGAGAATTTTCATGTTCTATACGGATTTTTAAATGAATGTTTTGCAGGTCAATATGCTCCACACAAAATATTGTTGTTTTGACAAAAGCGACAAAAAATTTATCTTAAATTGCAGGAAATAATTTTTACAGTATCAGTATTGTTGCGCAATGATAAATAGTTACAATGGAAATGATAAGTGAAAAAAGTTGTCCATTTCTAAATAGACACTCATATTAAAATGAAATGAAATACAAATGTAAAAAATGTAAAAAAAAATGTCTACAGTATAAAAATAAGTGTTTCATTTTGAAACATTTTGTAGCAGCTTTTAAAACGTTTAGAAGTGTTTCCAAATTTTTGACATACACTGAAAGACTATTGGCAAATTAATAGTAAAAGGCTTGTGTATTTAAAAGTAAAGTCTTTGTTGGTTAATGAAAACAAAAAGTTTATCTTTTAATCACTAAATTTTGTTCGTTTTATTCTAAAAACCCGTTTTAGGCATAAATACAAAAGAATTATAGAAGTATTCTTTAAATCTTAAGCAATGAGAAGTAAACAGTTGTTCGATCGTTAGTCAATGGGACTTAAGAAATTTTTAGTCAAGACTTCAGGGATTATCACTGAAGTTTTGACTAACGGCCAACCAATCGCAGAAATCTCTGAGTCGCTGCTCGTTAGTTAAAGCTTTAGTGAATATCCATGAACTTTTGACTAAATATTGCTTCATACTCGTTAACCTATTGTTACTTATAATTTTAAGAAACAGAAGTAATAAATACCTTAAATCTCATTCTACTTTTACTTATGATATGTAAAAGTATTTTTGTCAAATAATAACACAATTTTAAGTAAATATAAATTAAAACCATTGGCTATTTATTCATTACATTTTTCTTGAGTTATAATATGCCAACAGTTCGTTTAGTGTATCTTTTTATAATGGAAAACACTTGCGCATGTTTCAAAATTGAAACACTAGTTTTTATAGTGTAAATTGAACGAATTTTACTAAATAGAAAAACAACAGTAAGTCGGTTAAGTTTTATAAAATGCTTAGCGCATAATTATACTATAAATATAGAAAAATAGATTTGTTGAATATTATTTAATAAAAGCAAGATTCTTGTCAATGTTAACTAAAAGTTAGTTTTCTTTATCATTTTAAAGGTAAAACAACTTGTTTAAATGGCTATACATAACCGAAAATTATCGAAATTGTATCAAAATTTATGTAATTTTGTTTCAAAAAGGGTAATAATATAATAATTTCAATTTCTGATACGATTCACAATTTCATACAAAATAATTCAATATTGAAAATAGCACAATCATTCGAAGTTTCAAATTTGTCATTGTCAAAGTTGAAAATTACTCATATTTGAGTAAAGTTTAAATGTCTTATTTTTTTATTACTACACATCTGAGTATTATTATTATAATATTCACCTAAATGTCATAACCGCGGAAAAGGATATTGACAGAACAATTTGAATGCGTCATTTTTGAATGCCCAACAACTAGTTCATTAGAGTATGAACTGAACATTTCTGGTAACAGGAAACACATCAAATTGAAATTTGACAATCTTTTATTTCTTGTATCTATAATGTTGTTAATATTATTATACTATATATGACGAATAAATTAATTCATATTTAAAACTGACCCTAACAGATGAAAGTATATTTCGAAATATATGCAAAACATATGTGTATATGTGCACATATATTTTTGGCAAAGAGTTATATATTTAATATATACCACTATAACAGCTTATCTATGAGCCTCTTATGGCATAGGAATTTTTACTGTTTAGACAGTATTCGATCTTTATAAGACAACAAACAAAAGAAATTACTGTTTTTTTCTAGAAAAATGTTTGTTTACATCATAATAATTCTTGTTATAAACGGTATTTTTGTTTGTTTGTTGTCTTATACAGATCGAATTCCGTCTCAACAGTAAAAATTTCTGTATTATTTGACTACGTGGTGAGAACAAAACATGGCCAAAATATGTTACGGCATAATTATGACTGGTCAAAACATTACTAAAGTAAATTCTGGGAAGCTTATGGGAAGCTTATCAAAAGCTTATAGGATGTTTATAATAGCATAAGCATTCCATAAGCTTATTGGAATCTTATGGGAAGCTTATTGTAAGCTTATGGGAAGCTTACGCGGAACTTATGGGAAGCTTATAAAAAGATTATGAGAAGTTTATAGGAAGCTTATGGGAAACTTATACGAAGCTTATAGAAAGTTTATAAGAAGTTTATAGTAAGCTTAAAGGATGCTTATGGGATGCTTCTTAAGCTTTTTAAATTTATTACAAATATTTGTTTAATATTTACATATTGTTTATCTCCCTGTCCACAGATGGATTTACGTATGAGGGCAGCAAATTTTCAAAAGCGAAAGATTTTTATTTTTTTTTTATTTTTCTAAAATATATTTTTCAATAAAGTATTGAAATTTCGATTATTCATTCTATTCATAAATTTTATTTGTATAGCTTTAGTTTATTTTATGTTTATTTATTGTAATATTTATTTCAATTCTATTAGAAATAAATTAATTTAAATGATTTGGGGTGAAACACATATTTTAATTGTATTTCTTTATTCATTTCTTAATTGACTATCTATTTATAATGTAGTTAACAGTTACGTTTATAAATTATGAAGCATTATTCTTAAAAAGCCGGATATTCAGGTTCACGTCTTGCTTAAGATAGATTTTTATATGAATGAAACATAGCTCTTTTAAATAAGACGTGCATTATATTTCAAGTCTTGTTTTAAGACGCTTTTTATTAATTAGACAGTAAATTGTCTTAAATAAGACAGATACTAATGTCAACTCGCAAACATAAAAAACGTCTTAAAATTTAAACAAAATCGTCTTATTTAAGATGGATTGTTTTTATAGTGTAGAAAGACAAAAATTTCAAATATACTCGTACAGAATCAATGTTTTTGAATTTATATATAACTTTAATTGAAAATGACATTAATGGAACACTAGTCCAATTTTTCTATTAATTACACGTTTCATTAAAGAATGAAAAAACGCAAGAATTAAATAAAATGTATCTGTATTGAGTGTAATCGGGAAACAAAAGTGCGTCCGATATCCTATTCGAGCCGTGCAATCGATACTTGCAGAGAACTTGAGAACAAAAGAGTGAGAAAGCATAGTTAGTGCGAAATCATGCGAAAACACGCAAAATCAATACGTCCGATGCAAACGACTTCTTCGGATGAATGTACAAGAATTGGGTCTCGGATAATGCAAAAAAGCATATGCAGAAACCATCGTACAGTTAATAAGTAAGTTGGTGATCTGATGAATCTCTTCAAAAATTAGAATATGTTGAATAATATTTGATATTACGTTACACTATATATTAAATAAAATATATACGTAAGAATGTAATATTTTATTACTAAACTTCTAAACAAATTCTACTTAAACTAATTTTACATTTTTTGTGTTGTAGGTAAAATTGTCTATGATAAGTCGACAAAACAAAACTAAAAAGAATCGAGTAAGTGGTTTTTTTACGTATTTTAACTCTCTAACTCTGGCTCTCTTGCTTTTGGTACCGGCAGGATTAATTTAACGGTAAGATAAATCATCGGTCTATCTGCACAGGTACGGTAAAAACATTTATCTTCTCAGGCCGCGCGCTTCACACCACTTCGACCCCATAATCCCCTATTCTATACCAACCCTCCAATTTTGATTGTTCCACTTGGCTCCTTGAAAAATTTTTCTATTTCGCTATTTAGGGTCAGTCATGTTGAACAACTATCGTACTAGATCGTAAGGTAAATTTGACACTTGATCAAGTATCTTTAATCAGTAATACATTTTCGTGAAAAATTACTGTGAGGGATAGAAACGATTTTTAGATAGAAAAAAATGTTTCTCTCACGCAAAACGAAAAATTAAATTTTCCTTACACGAGTGGTAAAAGTAGTTATTTTTCCCACTCTCGTAAGGAAAAATATCGTACTCAACTACTGAAGCAAGCAGAGGCTTTCTCACTCGTGAGAATGGCATCACTCGCTTCGCTCGTGATGCCATCCTTCTCACTCGTGGGAAAAGCCTCTGCAGACTTCACTACACTAAGAAAAATAACTTACAATAAATTACTGTTTAAACAGTAACTTGACCACAGAATTCCCATTAACATGAAAGTTCCTGTTAAAAACAGTAAAAATTTTCCTTTCATGCACAAACATTCTTGAAAAAGTCAATAAAAATTTGTGTTCAAAAAGTAAATTTTCCAGTTTTTGACAGAATTTATTCGGTTAATGGGAATTCTGTGGTCAAGTTACTGTTAAAACAGTAATTAATTGTAAGTTATTTTTCTTAGTGTAGTTAAGTAATATACTATTAATTATGTTACAATAAATACACGAAAAAAAATTTCTTAGTTATTGTTAGATTTTAGCTGAAATTTGCCAAATTTTGATGAATTTTTACTAAGTCTCATTGTAAATATTATGTGAAAGTAAATTTCAGGCTTTGATGCTTTGAGTAACAAAACAAGCCTTTTAACGACTGTCGGGCGAATAACAGCGAGGTTAAAGTACGACGGCTTATTAAGAAACAGTGTAGGTACCGAGTTCGGAACTCAGAGAGGATTTTTTTATATTTTTAAAATTATTTTACTAAGTCAAAAAGTAAAATTTATTAAATAAATTTATCGTCACAAGTTTACTCGGATACATAGTAATTTTTAATCAGTTATTGTCTTACGTGTAGTGCTTTAATTTCCCATATTCAAATTTACAGAGTTAAAATTCCATACTTTATGACATTTTCGCCATTATAAAATGTCATTAAAAAATTTAATATTCATTACTGTATATTTGTAATTCAAGATCAATCAGTCCCTGAATGAACCAAAAAGAAATATACAATTTTCTGCAAGAATTTTCTTTCAATGTAAAATGACAAAAAGTAGCATAAATGACATATATTAAAATAAATTGAAATGTGAGAAAATGTAATTATTTAGAAAGCTCATGTTTACTCACTCACTCTTTTTTTAGCATATATATAAAAATTAAAACATAAAAAACCAGATATCTTAATGTGCTAACTATATATAAGATAATAAATACTAAGAGATGATACAAAGAAAGAAACAATAACATCAACTAAAATTTTCAGTGATACCGATATCTTAACAAGCTGTCCAATTACATTTATTGATTTTTCACTTGATGTTATTGTTCAATTGATATTTTGTTGTTACCAGGTAATAAGTTAAATATTTTAAGTAAATACAACTAAACTCTAAGCGTATCATTTGCTGATTTTATTAGTATAGCAAAATAAATAAAAATAAAGAGAAATACAATTTACTCGCTGATGTTTTGTTTTTATTTTAGAACAATGTCCCAACTGACAACAATCAGTAAATGTTACTAATATTTCCAGTTTAGTTAACTGATACAATCTTGGTTAATAGAATGAATAATTGAGTTAAAAAAATGAAGTTTTTCTCTGTATATTTAAAATATAAAATTTTTTTAAACTTAAAATCACGATTCCATTTACTTGTTGAAAGATACAGAAAGTTCAAAATACTTTTTCAGCTACTTCAAGGCACATTGAATATACTATCCATAATTTCACACTAATTACTTCAGTGAAAAGCTATTTAAAAAAATATAAGAAGCTTTTAGTGAAAAACAAGGAAAATATTACTTAACAATTTAAAGATAAATTACTAGTCAAAATTAATTATTTTAATATGATTTAATCGTACTAGAAATTATCAATTATAAAGAATTGACACTTCACCTTCAACAGAAAATTTTTAAAAATAACTAAAGTAACATTTCGCTTTTTTCTTATTAATCATTTTCAGAAAATGTTAATAAAGTGTTACTAATTTTTTAAACATTCAATGTTGTTTATTTTATTATCAAACACTGATGAATTTTATAAGAAAAATAATGCTTTCCAATGAGTCTATAAATAAAATTAATAATTTCATGTACAAAACTTACATTCCACAGTTAATTAAACATTAAATAAACAGAATTCTTTCGATTAAATTTTCATTATTTCAATAATGCTGTCCGTATATTTTTGTCGGGAAAAAACGCATTTTAGGAAGTAATAGAAAGTGCAACAACTCGAACAATAACGCGATAAAATATAAGATGACCATTGTTTAGAGAATCTCCCTTAGCAATGAATCTAGATCTAGATCTGCTCACAAAATAAAAGAGGCTGAAGTGAGTTTTACCACTTTAAAGCGTCGAAATAAGTCGCCAGGTGAGTGGAAAGAAACGTGTATCGTTAAACAAGCGTAATAAGACCTCTGGAGAGTCTCATTCCATTTGGTCATTCAACGCAACGTTTTGTTAAGTGTCGCTATACCAGTCTTATTACCCTACTTTATCGTTGTAAATCCTAACAACGATTATGTCGCTGATGTTGGCGGCATTCCGTGTCTGTCTTTGCAGTGTCTTTTATTTGTAGGAATTATTTGTTTTACGGCGCCGTTTTGATAATTGTTAGACATTAGAGTGTAATTGTTGTGCATTTGCTCCTTTTCATTTCTTTGCCTTCTGTTTATTTTACGTCGACTTGGCAGGTATTAAAATAGTTACAACATAAAATGAAAATACTTTAAAAGAAATTAAGCTTTCAAAAAGATACCAAACTTAATTGTTATTATACTAATTTTATAATTGTATAACATTGACTGTAATACAACTATTCTTTTAATTTTTATTTTTAAAAATATTAGAAGTACTGCGATTTTATATTGATGTTCATTAATATGAAGTTTATATTTTACTTATTGAACATTGATTGATGCATTGATATTCTACTCTGTTATAGTAGATTAATAAATCTGTCAATATTAACATTTCAACTAAAATAAACACTATAATAACCTAGTCTCATAAATGCGAATTAAAATAATATAATGGAATAGCAAATTTTTATATTATTATTCATATTTTTCTTAAGGGAATATCAAATTTATTTCTTCATTAAAAATAAATTATTAGGTGCTTCATCTAATGACTATTGTAACGATTGGTTTATTTAATTAAGTAAAATAGTCTAATAATTAAATCATTTTCTAATTAAAAAAAAAAAACAATATGTTTTATCGAATATTTCATCATCATACATATAATCAGCATGCTGATAACTCATTTAATCGATATTGTTAAATATGACATACTAATGACATGCAACCCAAAACTTTACATGGACCAATCATGTCCAATATAATTTATCGCTTTCCGCCAATTGAAAATGTTCTCGCTATCTTCATTCATGTACACGTATTTGCGTGCTCATCTATAAATTGATTTAAATAAATCAGTACAATGCATTTATACTCATCTATCTATATGATTAACCAAAATTCGACGAATCTTAATGAGTTCCGATTATAACGAATCAATTTACTTTCCAACAATATACATAACGTAAACTTATAAATTCTAAAATTAATCTATGACCTTTTATATATTATACTTACAATAAACAATTTTATTTTTTTTTAATATTTTTGTTAATATCAATGATATATAATAATGGTGTTTAATTATACGTACAAATAATTTTTTTCAGAACATTTATTTATTAATTAGCGCTGCAAGTTTTCACGATGAAACAAAAGACTCGTTTGTTATAAGACGTCACTTTTGAAAACGTACACTTGCAGAATATTATTTATGCAAGCATCCTGCATAGTATATAAAAGAGGGTACGAAATCGTACATTATAAAAACAGATAGTAACGTTTTATAAGTCGTAATGTATTGCGCGCGCTTCTTTAGTTCGCGCATAAATTTTTCCACTTTTGCTATACTTTGTATCCCTTTTTTTTCTTTCCAATTTTCTTTCTCGTTATTTTAATACAGAACATTTTTTGTTTCTTTACATGTTTCATATATTGCAGTTATATAAGACGTTATTCTGTAACTCAGCAAATGAGTTTTCATCAAAACTATTTGGATAAAGGGAGTCACTGCCACTGCTTCGTGCACGAGCAGAGCATAAAAATTAAGTAAAAAGGCTGTTAAACATAGCCGTCGTTAAATATAATACTTTGCATTTTAATTTACACAGAACCAAGAATTGTACGATACAATATCATATATAAAACGTCGTAAACTTTCCCTTTATCGTGTTTTAAGCATTCGTTAAAACGAGCCACGTTCGTTGTTACAGAGGAAAAAGAGAAAAAATTAAAAAAAAAAAACGATTTACCGTTCAAAGGAACTATTGCGGTAAACGAATAACATTACAGTTACAAAAGTTAAACAAAGAAATTATCGAATACCGTATATGTTGTATTGCTGGAGAAGTTTTATATTTGTAAAAAATTGTGATGTCATTTCGAAGAATGATATTATGTTTGCAATTAACATAATGTGGTAAGTTAAAGTCTTAATGATCGAAATATTTTTGTATTATAAAAGACAATAATGAAATATAAGTATATATGATTAATTTATATATAACATACTAGCTGAAACCCCGGCTTCGCCCGGGCGAAACCCCATGACCCCCTCCCTATGACCGTATATGAGTCCTGACTAAATCACTGGTTCCACCCGAGATACTTCTATGGATCCTCTAAAGGCTCCCTGTTACCGCCCTATGAACCTCTCCTATAACCCCTATGATATGCCTATGAATTTCTTATAGCATCCCTATAAACCCCCCCCCTCGAAGTGATGAAGCTATGACTTTTGAGAAAATTTTTTTTCTCAACATCAAATGTATACATCGTAAAAATATAAAGCCGACGACACTTTTGTGGCGTAGGGCTATATGTTCTAGAATTTTT